>MU719103.1:44146-65497 GCA_026770625.1 Nicotiana glauca | reverse complement strand
GGGGGGGGGGGGAGTTTACGTACGCACGAGGTAACGAGAGTCCGTGCGTAGCTACTATTATGTTTAAGTCCAGGTAGTCTAGGACCCAAAAGCAAGCTATACTTGGATTATTTGTAATCTTATTGATAGTTCGAATTTGCTCAAATCACATCGAATTAGTAAATGAATTTCTAAAAAAGGATTTAAACTTCATTTTTTTAAATTGTTGAAAGAGAATTGGTTTTTTTTTTCTTGGATAATTGTTTCCCGATGACTTCTTAATTGACTGTCTGTATGTGTTTAAATTATGGAACGGGTCGAACGTCTCGGTAGATTAAATAGATGCATCTATGGTTCGCGTCATTTGACCCTCTGGCAGTGCACATGTGAGACCCTGTAAAATTTTTGGACTCAGAGCCTAGTAACTTATGGTGTCGACGCCGATATGTTAGGAATGCGTAGAATTCTTCGCGGCGAGTAACTCGCTGCGGTTCGGACCCTTGGTAGTGATCTAAGCTTTTAAAAATCAAAAGAATCAAGTTTCCAGAAATTGTCATTTATGCGGTCCAGAATGCAGTCGCAGATTAGCTATGCGGACTGCATTCCTGCTAAGAGTGAATCAGTAGATTGGTCAAAATTGATGTTGAAAATGCGGTACATAATGCAACCGCATAACAGGAATGCGGACCGCATTCCTGTCGCAGACCGAAATGTACCTTCTGAGTTTTGAGGGCATTTCTGCGGACCGCATTTCAGTTCTGCGACCGCAAAACGCGACCGCAGATCTTGCCGGGCTTCTATTTTTCCAAATTTTAAAACCCGATCCCTTTTTTTTATAAAACACCCCAACCCCCCTCATTTTAACACATGACTGATCAAATTAAGAGAGAGGAAGAGAGGGTCTTGAGAGAGAAACTCATCTTCTCCAAAATCTTGTTCTTCAAAGCTATCCGGGCCGGGAAAATTCAAGCTTATCTTCATACCCCTTTCCCTATAGGTAAAATCCCTAACTTTTCCCATTAAAATTCTGTTTTAAATTAAAGGGGGGAGTCTCATGCGTAGGTTTTTGAAAATAATGGTCGAACTCATTCATGCATGTCTTTCTATAACCTAAAACCTAGTGAGAGTAATGGGGTGGGAGCAAAGACTTATGCAAAGAAAGGGTTAGTGACCTAAATAAGTTCGGGTAGTGATTGTAAACCTTGAATTCTAAGCTATGTGTATTAATTTGTGCACTATATTGACGTTGCTAGATTTCGGTGAATTTGAAGTAAGAATTAAAAAGAAATTCTGCTCCAGGTATGTATGGCTAACTTTGAACTTGGTAAAATCACCTTGTTTGGGTATTCGAGTGCTTGGTATGTGATTTCTACGTGAATTGGTGTGAAATTCTTGTGGTTGGTATGGTTGAGTGATTGTGGTTTTGCCTTCACTATATTGATGCAAGTAATTGAAAATAAACCAGGTTTGTGATTATGAATGTGGTATGTGGTAAGAATTGTGACACAAGTGATGGAAGGAAATGGGAATTGATATATTTCGGAATAACTGTGGTAGCAATACATGTAGCTTAACATGGAAGATTATCGTTGTGAAGTATCTATTCATATGAGTTGTGAAATACATGGAAATGGTATTGATGGCCTTGGAAGTTCATGTAAATTATTGTTGTCACTCCTTCAGAATTATTTTTGCTATTACTTTAGAATTGTTGTTGTTATTCTTGTGACTTGTTGGTTGTGGTGTTGCTTGTGAATTGTGATTTACTCGGTGGGATCGGGTTGCGCGCCGCAATACGAAGTAATAAGGTGTGGGTTGTAGTGATAAGGATGGCCGAGGTAAAAAGGGTGGCCGAGGTAATAAGGTTGGAAAGCGATCGAAATCGCCATTGAAATGAAATTTTGAACCAATTGTGAAACTATTGATGTGGAATTGTGGAAGGGGAAACAGGAGATATTGTTTGGTTTGATTTTTCCCTCGTTGTGGATTTGATTGTTATTTCTATTACAATTACATACTTGTTTATGGAGGAGAAGTTGTATACCTATTTGGCTTAATTGTTCTCTTCTTGTGGATTTGATTGTCGTTCTATTACCACTGCTTACTTGCTTATGGTTCGAGTTTACTTGGAACAAAGTTTGTTCATACATACCAGTACAATTCAAATGTACTGACGTCCCTTTTTTCAGGGACACTACATTCGTGTTATGATTGTAGGTAGATTTGTAGTAGGTACTCCAGCCCACCGTTCGTAGCTCTCCCTCCGCCTTCCATCAGCTTTTTGGTGAGCCCTATTCCCCTCGGGGCCCTGTGTGGCTTAGGCCGCTTGTTTCGTAGTTTTATTTTGTTGTTTTGTAAGGTATAGCCGGAGCCTTGCTACCGGCAATTACTGTATTATCCTGTTGTGCTTTTAGAGGCTCCGTAGACAGTGGATGTAGGTAAAAGCTTATGTATATCCCTGTTTCTTTTGTTGGACAACGAATTAATAACTTCACTAACTACTATGTATGTATATTTTGCAAAAGGTGTTTTAAGTTAATTATATGGCTAGTTCTTGCAAATAATGAGTAAGGAAAACATGGGGTAACGCGTGGGGTGGGAAAGACACCCAGGTCCGCTTGGCTGGGGCTTCCCGGTCGGGCGCCGGTCATGTCCCTCGAATTTGGGGCGTGACAGCACAGTTTAAATATTATTGGATCGGAACTCTCAGGGGTTGTCCTGGTGGCAATTGACTTGAGCCTTGGGGTATTCTCCCTTTCAAGGTCTCAAGTTCGAAACCCAATGGGTGCAAACAATTTCTGAGGGCCATCGGACTAGGTAAAACCTGAATTAACCGTGGTGCACTTGCGGGAAACTTCTTGCCGGGGGCCTGTGCACCCCCGGGATTAGTCGGGGCTCATAGAGACTTGGACACCCGGTGCAAATCAAAAAAAAAAATTATTGGATCGGGTCGTACGTCCTCGGCATGATTTACGCATGCTTGTATTGTTGCCTTGAACTTATTAAAGTTGTTATTGCCTCTTCCTCGCTTGAGAATATTTGTATAAATAATGAAAAGGAATTTTGAAAATTTCCTATAAAAGAAATAATTGTTTACTTGTTTCATTCTATCGGATTAAGATCATGTTTATTAAAATCCACGATTTAATATATTATGGATATCACATTATTGGACCACTAGTAAGTGTCGAAGTCGATCTCTCGTCTCTACTTCTTTGAGATTAGACGGGATATTTACTGAGTACACGTTGTTTTCGTACTCATGCTACACTTGCTGTACATTTTTATTGCACATGCACATATACCTCTAGAGGCCTATTGGGCGTAGCAGCATGGATGATACGGGGACTAGGTGAACTGCATTTCTCGAGGCGACCCGCAGCTAGTAAAGTCTCTTTCAGTGTATTGTATTTACTTCTTGTCCAATTTATATTCCGGACGGTTGTTGTATTGTATTACATCCTAGAAATAGCTCATGCACTTGTGACACTGAGTTCTGGGGTTGTCTATGGGTTTATTCAGAAATTTTTAAAGGGTTTTAAATGTTTCGTTATTTATTTAGTGGAATTTACTATGCTTTGTTTAAACGTTCAAAAAAAGTGAATTGGGTTGGCTTACCTGACAGCGGTGTCCAGCGCCATCACGACCCTTAGTAGATTTTGGGTCGTGACATAAATGTTGAAACTTCAACCTGACTTGGCACTTCTTTAACACTTTGACATCAATGTACTACTTTGAGAGCTCAAGGTACCACCACTTCGTTGCATAAGCCTTGATGAGTTCTTATGATTCCCCCAACTTTCCTTCTCCTCTCATAGAGCTTCCATAGCAGTAAATTGGCATATGTGAGAATATAATTTTACTAATTAATTAACCATTTGTTAATTAAGTAACGATGTTTTACACTTACCCAATGAAAGCACTTGTCCAAGTAAAAATAGGAATAGATTTATTTTTTCCCTACCATTTCCAAGCTTCGAATTAAATGGGAACGTATTCCCAATAGCTTGTTTGGATGGATGTTACTCATTGTTTCATAACGCTTTGTATTATAATGTATAGTTTCTTATAATATTTAAATAAATTATAGTATTATTTGTTGTAGTTTAAGAATATTTTTATTGTTTAGTTTGATTGTAACCTATTGTACAATAACTAATAATTATTTTTCTGATTTTTATTGTGTTAATTTACTAAAATACTCTTCATTATTATAGATATTTAATATTCTTTTTCTTAAAATTTATTATTAATTATGCCTATCCATTAAGCTATCATGTTCATGCAACTCCTAATGAAATTAATCAAAAAGAAACTAGTCAACCAAAATCATCCAAAAAGTAAAAAAGAAAAAAAAGGCATTAGCACAAAAAAAAGGTCGATGGAGAATGGTCAAATAAAAGTAAAAGGTATAAGCAAACTAACCACAAATCTTAGGTGGAGATATCTAACAAGATATAGGGTGAAGCGAAATGAAAAATAGTATAACGGATAAAAAAGGATTATGAATAATAAATAGAGTTAATACACTCACATTCGCCTAAACTATACGATCTTAGTGAGTTCCCTACCTAAACTATTGATCGTCCCCAAAACTCCCTCTGAACTATACTCCCTTCATGTAAAACCCCCTCCCCTCCCCCCCCCTCCAATTTTACTAATGCGTATGATACACACTCAAAATAAATTTTAAAACCTGCCATGTGGCATGCCACGTGAATAATTAATTACCTTCATCTTAAAACAGGATTAATTAGCATACATTAATTTAAATAGGTGATAAAAATTAAAAAGGGGATTTTAACTTCTCTTTGCTCTCATCAGTAAAAATGGTCTCTTTGTTCTAATCCAAAAACTTTTTTCATCTAAGATGAGAGACACCTTCGATTTCTCTTCTTAATTACCTTAACCTTATCGTTGCTACCATCGATTTCTCTTTTTATTGTTGCTGCTATTTCAAATCGGGAGTAAATATAGGGTTTTGCTATTGAATCAGTGTAAAAAATAAGGGTTTAGGGTACTGAAGATTCATTTAATTCTGAAGACTGTTTCTAAAAATTATTAAAGAAGATAGTTTCAATGCAGGTCATATTCTTGAAATGAAGCAACATATGATAGATAATTAAAAAAGTTCCTAGTTTTTATAAGACAGATGTTTTGTTGTTTGATCAAGAAATGTAAGTATGGCTGGTTTTCCTTTAAATTTGTTTCATTTTCAGTTCAAACAATTCTTCGATTTTTTTTAAAATCTCAAAATTGTGTTTTTTCTGTTTGATTTTTTCTTGGTTTGCGCTGAAAGAAGCAACAAAACACAGAAAATTAAAAGTGCTTAATTTATTTAGTATAGAGGTTTTGCTATTTGATCAAGAACCGGAAAAATGGTTTCTTTAGTTGGGAGTTGTTGCATTTGGTGTTCTAAATTTTCACTTTGGAATCATTTTCTGTGTAACTGAGAGCAAATAATGCTAAAAAGTTAATCCCTTTCTCTTGTATTCCCTCTAATGTGAACTATTTAGTGGAATTTCTTGCTTTTTTATTTTATTTTTTATCAACCGACGAAATTAGTTTATATTAAAAACTTGTAGCATTACAAGGAGCAGCTATAGAACATTGCCCTGGGTTACAAAAAGAGCAGATGGGGAGATGTAGTTGTTGTTGTCGACCTAAGGCTACAGAAATACATTCATTAGATAGATCATCTAAACAAAAAATGAGAGGATCAGGTTGTGCGGCAAGAGATATTTTCCTTAAGTGGAATAGCACAAATAAGGTTTGTTGTAAGTTGCCATCTGACCTTTTAAGTTTCTGCAATCTTTTTGAAAGTGCCTATGGAAATGATATTCCTAATTTGGTTTGTCCTTATGAAGGTAAAATTAGGTAATTAATTTGTAAGCCCAATTAAAAGTTGCATTGGAATTGTGTTTGCACCATTTTATGATTCAATTGAAACAAAAGATATCACCTTTTTGCATAAGCTGTTTTAAAGCAGCACTTCCTCCGCTTCAATTTGTGGGGTGTTGTCTTAAATATACTATGGGATTTGTGTGTCTGTAAAAGCACGTCATTCAGGGTGTTTCCAGAAATAGAAGTGTGTCTTTTTACTTGAAAAGGTAGTCTTCTTTTAAATAAATTTGAGTAGCAATGAAGGATGGATAAAACAAGAAAACTAAAAAATAAACTCAATCAACATAGAGAGAATTTCTAATGGATTAAGAAGAAGAAATGAAAAAGAAAGGTGAAATAACGGAGAAGAAATGTGTAATATAAACAAAAAGAAGAGAAAATATAAGTTTTTAAAAAAAGAGGCTGTTTAGCCATTAGTTGCTATTAGGTGGGCCCATTTAATGATTATTGCCACCCTTCACGCTCTCTTAGGTGACTTATTTCACACAAATATGACAGATAAGCGACGGCAGAGACGAATGTAGTGCAATGACTACGAGTTCAATTGAACCCATAATTTTTGATGCGGAGTAAAAAATTTATATATAAAAATTCATTAAAATTACAAAAATAATATATATATATATGAACCCATAACGTTAAAATATAATAGGTTCAATATTAAAATTGAACCCATAGAATTTAAATCCAGGATTCGCCTCTGAGCGATGGAGTATTTTATTATCAAGGGGGAGATAGTTCAGGAGGGTCTTGGGGACACTCGATAGTTTAGGTAGGGAACTGACAAAGCTCATATAGTTTCGACGGGTTTGAGGGTATTAACTCTAATAAATAAGGGCATTAACGGGAATAAGAGAAATAACGTAATAATCCAACCAGTCCAAACTTGTTGTTATATAAAATGGAAAATTTTCATTGTAATAATTTTAACGATAAAATTTAATATCTTTAAATTACAATTAAATAAATGTTATACAACAAACAAGATGTTAGGCTTGTTTGTAACATAACACCAGTATATATACAACTATATATGCAATACCTGTTCGCCACATAAAAACACAATCTACACAAATCGAGTTTTCTATAATGGAAACTTCAACTTCAAGTTTACAAATTGTTAGACATAGAAGGACAGGAGCGGTGTTGTTCTTCAAGAAACTCAATCCTCCATTCAAGAACCATCCTCCACTTGAATTCCCATATAAGAACAAGAATCTGCAACTGAAGAATAATACAGAATCTACTATGGCTGATGAAGAAGGTGTGTTGTTTGATTTTGGGAATGAATATGGATTTTGGCAACTGTTTCAATGCTTGGAGAAAAAGATCCCTTCATGTTTTTGTACAATTTAAGTGATGAAGTCTACAAGTTTTCGTCCCAAGAAGATATGCTCAATGAGTTTCTGCAACACAATTTTTCGTGATTCATGAATCGTGAATGTTCTTGTTAGTACAGGTAATGTAATAGTTTCTGTTTTGAATTCAATTATGAATAGTCCGATCCATTTTTAGAAAGACTGCAATATTCAAATTACATTATTGTGCTATTTTAAGAATATGTTTGCTGTATTTAGAAAAAAAAGGAATGGATACTTTTCTTGAACCATATTATTTCAGCACTCATTCAACTCATTCATTTACACAATCAGATTACTTAAAAGGTATAGTCTCTCCGTTTCTAAAGGAATTGTATGGGGTCAAATTTGGCCCTCAACGTCTCTACTCTGAAGGGCGCGCCCAGTGAGCATACGTCTATTAAAGTTAGGGTACAGTTTGGATGTAAGGACGAAGACGATGCCGGTTCAGACCTGGCGTCCTCGTTAGGAGGACGTCGACCACATTTTGTACTTTTATAATTATTTCGAGGAAGACATCCTATTATAAAAAGGGGACCTTCCCATTGTAAAGAGGGAGGATCATTATTCTTGAATAATACTATTCTCTTATTTTCTCTCGCTCTCTCTCTATCTTTACAGTTAACAAATACTCATTCTCGGGTTCATCTTATCAGATCTATTGCAATAATTTCATCTCTTTTGTCTCTAGGTCATATTATATTTAGTTACGATTTACCCCTATTTATCTTTTGATTGTTTTTAAGCTTACAAAGTAGATCGATAACTTTTGAGCCAAATAATTTGGCGCCGTCTGTGGGGATTTCGAGAATCAAAATCATAGTATCCACCTAGAGAACAACCAACAACCATTCTCTACACCACACAAAAAGATGGCCGAAAATAACACACGATCGAAAGCCATAGTGGGTGTTACAACCAATCTCCTAGGTCCTCTCAACGAGGCCAGTGACGATGGTATCTTGAATGCAACCCCTAGCACCACCCCAAGCACAGAAATCTCACCTTCTCCATCTGAAGATCCGACGATCTTGCGTGAAAAAGGAGCCTCCACATCTGCGGCTAAAGAAGCACCCTCGGTGGTTAAGAAGCTACTGGAAGAATGGCTAACAAGTACTCTAAGTGGCTTGGTTGAGAAGTCACCATAAAACAACGTCAGGTGTGTGCCAACGGTAAGCATCACCACTGCCATGGGTGAACCTGAGGTTGTACGAGCAAATAACATACCCATCGAAGTATAGGCCAACGACGGTATGCTAACAGCCATCTTAAAAAAGATGTAAGAAATGGAGAATAAAAACAGGCGCGACCAAATGAAAGTGCATAAGGAGAGGGTAGACAAGATCCTTGGTGCTCCCAAGTTTCTGCCAAAACGCGACGTGGGAAGATTCGTCGAACAACCATATACCGAAGAAGCTGCTCCTCACTCTATCCCAAAAACCTTCAAGATGCCTCCCTACTTAAGGTTATACGACGGAACCACAAATCCCAAAGATCATTTGATCTACTATGTCACTGCCGTGAAAGGTAATGACCTATCGAAAGAGCAGGTACCATCGGTGCTATTGAAGAAGTTCGGTGAGACGCTGACAGGAGGGGCCCTAACGTGGTACTCCCAGCTACCAGCTAAGGCAATATCAACGTTCGAGGAAATGGCGGATAAGTTCGTCACCGCCCATGCAGGAGCAAAGAAAGCGGAATCAAGAGTCAACGACATCTTCGCCGTCAGGCAAACCGCGGGGGAAGGACTCAGGGACTTCCTGGCCAGGTTCAACAGGGTAAGGATGAGCCTGCCAAACGTATCGGAAGGTATGGCAGTCGCCGCCTTCCAGAACGGGCTAAACAGGGATGGTTCAAGGGCAACCAAGAAACTACTAAGTCGTCTCATGAAATATCCCCCTACCATATGGGAGGAAATCCATAACGCCTATTGCGCTGAGGTACGAGCGGACGAGGAAGATCTTAATGGGTCGACCCAACGGTTAACAGCGATACACTCAGAGACGAGGAGGGATCGACGCAATGAAGGACGGCGAGAACAACTCCCACGACTCAACAGAGACCGGCACCATCCATACACCAGATCCTCTCATCCACCACCAAGGCATACGGATGCTCTACAGCGACACGTCGCCCCACTCCGAAACGAAAGAGGTACACCTCCTTTATTATCTGCCCATAACTTTTGCGTGTCTCCTTCAAAAATAGTGTATGCACTAGAGAAGCTGGGCACCAAGGTGTAGTGGCCGCAAAAGATGATATCAGACCCCGCTACAAGGAAATCAAACGTCCTATACAAGTTCCATCAGGAACGGGGGCACAAAACCGAAGACTGCATCGGCCTACGGCAAGAAGTGGTCAGGATGCTGAACTAGGGATACCTGAGGGAATTGCTCAGTGACAAAGGTAAAATAAACTTTGCTCGCGGACGGGAACAACCCCACTGGCGCCAAATCCTCCCTCCCCAGCAGCACGATAAACATGATTGTCGGAGGCGGCGATGACTCAGCAATCAACCACGTCAAGTTCGCCACCACGCTCAAATTAAAACGGACCATCGCCCATGAACGGTATGACGACTTCGAAGATAGTATCACCTTCGATAAGTCCGATGCAGATGGTTTGGCTTTCCCTCATTATGATGCTTTAGTTATCACTTCACGTATCGCTGATACAGATGTTAAAAGAATCATGGTTGATGACGGAAGCGGTGCCTTTATTATCCACCCGAGGGTCCTCATGCAAATGGGACTCGAGGGTAAGGTAATACCGCATTGCATAACACTGACTGGTTTTAACAATGCAGTGGAACGGACATCCGGAGAAATACTACTGCCCGTTTTAGCAGGAGGGGTTATGCTGGAAACCACCTTCCACGTAATGAACCAGGAAATGGCCTATAACGTCATCATAGGACGCCCATGGATACATGCCATGCGAGCGCTCCCTTCAAGTTTTTACCAAGTGATCAAATTCCCTACCCCGTAGGGGGTATTCAGCATTCAAGGCAAGCCGCGCACCGCACAGGAATGCTATAAAATAGCTCAAGACTGCACCCACACCAAACAGCTAAAAGGGGCGAGTGCAGAAGCATAGCAATCAGTCGTGTCAGGGACTAAAGTCAACCCGACAACGGATGCCATCAAAGACCCCGACGTCGTGAAAGCCTGTAAAGCAACGGTCGAAGATCTCGACCCGGTCCATTTGGACGATGCCGACCTCACGAAGAAAGCCTACATCGGGCACGGCCTCACCAACCCGAGTAAGTACCGTGAATTCCTAACTAACCATGCATATTTATTTGCTTTTTCCCACTTAGATATGTCGGGAATCCTGAGAGACATCGCTACCCACAAGCTGAACGTCGATCCATTACATCTGCCCGTGCGACAGATGAGAAGGAAATTCAATGCCGCCATCAATGAGGTGGTTAGCGAGGAGGTAGACAAATTACTGGCCAACGGTTCCATCAAAGAATCAAAGTACCCCCAGTGGGTCGCTAATGTCATCATGGTCAAAAAGAAAATGGGAGGTGGAGAATGTGTGTGGATTTCACTAATCTGAACAAGGCATGTCCGAAGGATTCATTCCCACTACCCCATGTTGACCAGTTGATCGACGCCACCGCGGGACATGAATTGCTGAGCTTCTTAGACGCCTACTCCAGCTACAATCAAATCATGATGGCTGAGGACCAGGAGAAAACAACTTTCATCACCCACCAAGGGACATACTGGTACAAGGTAATGCCCTTTGGGCTAAAAAATGCAGGGGCTACGTACCAGAGACTGGTCACAAGAATGTTCAAAGAACAGCTCGATAAGACCATGGAGGTCTATATCGACAATATGCTGGTCAAATCAGCAAAGAAAGAAGACCACATCAACCACCTAAAAGAGGCCTTCGAAATACTAAGACGGTACGGGATGAAGCTGAACCCCGAGAAATGTGCCTTCGACGTAGCCTCGGGAAAATTCTTAGGGTTTCTCGTGTCCCAACGAGGCATCGAGGTCAACCCGGAACAAATTAAGGCGATAGATGCAATACCTGAGATTTTGAACAGCAAAAAACAGGTACAAAGTTGACGGGACGAATAGTCGCCCTATCCAGATTCATCTCACGGTCCTCCGACAGGTGCCATAAAATTTTCAATGTGTTGAGAAAAGACAACGGATTATAATGGAACGAAGAATGCGTCGAAGCCTTGAGAAAATTGAAAGCGTATCTATCTTCACCGCCACTACTGGCCAAAGCAAGCCCGAGCGAGCCCCTGCTGGTATATCTGGCCGTCTTTGAGGTCGCCGTCAGCGCAGTCTTGGTCTGCGAAAAAGAAGGTACGCAATCTCCTATTTACTATATTAGCAAAACCCTAGTGGACGCCGAAACACGGTATTCGCACCTTGAAAAATTAGCCCTGCATTGATCGTAGCTTCAAGAAAGCTCCGACCCTATTTTCAATGCCACCCCGTAAAAGTAGTAACGACCTTCCCATTGAGGAGCGTCCTACATAAGCCGGAATTATCGGGTAGACTCGCCATATGGGCTATAAAGCTCAGCGAGCACGACATCTTGTATCACCCGAGAACCGCCATTAAGTCGCAAGTACTTGCTGACTTTATAGCCGATTTTAGTGCTGAAATACTGCCAGAGGCGGAACTGGAGGCATATCGTACCCCTTCCAACACCGACTTATGGACTCTGTACACGGACGGTGTCGCTAATGCCTCGGGATCAGGACTGGGACTCGTTCTTGAGGTCCCTATGGGCAAAATAATTCGCCAGTCCGTGTAGTGCCCCGAAATGACTAACAACTAGGCCGAGTACGAGGCCGTTATTGTAGGTATAAAACTAGCCATCAAATACGGGGCTCGACGACTCGTCCTCCACTGCGACTCCCAACTCGTAGTGAACCAGGTCACTGGGACTTACCAAATCAAGGAGTAGAGATTGCAAAAATATCAGTCAGAGATCCACAGATTAATGACTGTGTTCGACGAATGCCGCTTCGAACAAATTCCAAGGGCACGAAACGTCGAAGCAGATGGCCTGGCAAAATTGGCCACAGCTACTAAAAACTTCGACAAAGAAAGCGTGGCCACCCTCCTCCATTCAGCCATTGATCACACTGAGGTACTTTCTTTAAATTTGACTTGGGACTGGCGCAACCAGTTTGTATCCTATTTGCAGGATGGCACACTCCCACTCGACAAAAAAGAAGCAAAGAAGCTCCGCGTACAGGCCGCCAGGTATTGCCTGATAAACCACGAGCTCTATAAAAGGACGTTTGGCGAACCTCTAGCCAAGTGCCTAGGGCCGCACCAAACGAGACCAGTACTCAAAGAGGTACACGAGGGTCACTGCGGTGCCCATACAGGCAACCGCTCCCTCGTACGCTGCATAATACGAGATGGTTATTATTGGCCCACCATGAAGAAAGAGGCAGCGGAATATGTTCGCCGATGCGAACAATGTCAAAAATACACCCCCGTGATACACCAACCAGGAGAGCCTCTCCACTCAGTCACTTCCCCATGGCCTTTCATCAAATGGGGAATGGATATAGTCGGTCCCCTACCAGCGGGACGAGGAAAGGTACGATTTCTATTAGTTTTAACTGACTACTTCTCCAAGTGGGTGGAAGTAGGTGTGTACGCCCAAATACGCGAACAAGAAGTCATTGCCTTCATATGGAAGAATATCATCTTCCGTTTCAGCATCCCCAAAGAAATCAGCTGCGACAACGGACGACAATTCGTCGGTCAAAAGATGACAAAATTCTTCGACAAGAGGCATATTAAGCGAATACTCTCCACGCCATATCACCCTGCCGCCAACGGCCAAGCAGAGTCTTCCAACAAAACAATACTGAACATACTGAAAAAGAAACTCGAAGAAGACAAAGGGCTATGGGCCGAACTATTACCGGAATTATTGTGGGCGCACCGGACCACACCAAAATCCTGTACAGGAGAACCACCATATTCACTGGTCTACGGAACCGACGCAGTTATACCAGTTGAAGTCGGCGAACCAAGCTTGAGATATTCGCATACCAGTGGAACAGAAAACGACGCAAGCAGGCTTCAAGACCTCGACGAGGCCGAGGAAAGAAGAGAAATGGCCTACATAAGAATGGTGGCCCAGAAACAACAGGTCGAAAGGTACTACAACAAAAGAGCCAAAGTAAGACCACTCAAAGTGGGATATTACATCCTCAAAGCCAAAACATTGGCATCTAAAGATCCAAGCGAAGGAAAATTGGGCACCAAATTGGGACGGACCCTACAAAATTACGGCAGCAGCAGGTAAAGGAGCATTCCAATTAGAAACAATGGAAGGAAGAACTCTCTAGAATAATTAGAACGTCGCCCACCTCAAGTATTTCCATTTCTAAAAGGCGTCTCCCGAGTCGCACTCTTTTTCCCTTAGCCGAGTTTTGTCCCAATTGGGTTTTCTCGGGAAGGTTTTTAACGAGGCGGCAGAGGGGACACCTGGAGATATTTGTGGAACAAGTTTATCATACCAGCCACTCCACATGCTCTCCTGGCTGAAATGACAAAGGGACTGGACTAGCATGATCTCCAATGTATGAACGGCTAAGGCCATCTCCAATGTATGAACGGCTAAGGCCATCTCCAATGTATGAATGGCCAAGGCCATCTCCAACGTGCAAATGGCTAAGGCCACCGTCGTCAATAAGTCGATCCAGCTCGACTACGACAAACGAAGTAACTCGACGACAGTCGAGGTCACGTATATGGCCAAGGCCATCTCCAACGCGCAAATGGATAAGGCCACCGTCTTCAATAAGTCGACCCAGCTCGACTACGATAAACGAAGTAACTCGACGACAGTTGAGGTCACGTATATGGCCAAGGCCATCTCCAACGTGCAAATGGCTAATGCCACCGTCGTCAATAAGTCGACCCAGCTCGACTACGACAAACAAAGTAACTCGATGACAGTCGAGGTCAGGTATATGGCCAAGGCCATCTCCAATGTGCAAATGGATAAGGCCACCATTGTCAATAAGTCGACCCAGCTCGACTACGACAAACGTAACTCGACAACAGTCAAAGTTACGTACATGGCCAAGGTCATCCCCAACATGTAAATGGCTAAGGCCACCATTGCTAATAAGTCGACCCAGCTCAACTACGACAAACGAAGTAACTCGATGATAGTCGAGGTCACGTATATGGACAAGGCCATCTCCAACGTGCAAATGGCTAAGGCCATCGTCGTCAATAAGTCGACCCAGCTTGACTACGACAAACGAAGTAACTCGACGACAGTCGAGGTGACGTATATGGCCAAGGCCATCTCCAACGTGCAAATGGCTAAGGCCACCGTCGTCAATAAGTCGACCCAGCTCGAATACAACAAATGAAGTAACTTGACGACAGTCGAGGTCACGTATATGGCCAAGGCCATCTCCAACGTGCAAATAGCTAAGGCCATCGTCGTCAATAAGTCGGCCCAGCTCGACTACGACAAACGAAGTAACTCGACGACAGTTGAAGTTACATATACGGCCAAAGCCGTCCCCAACATGTAAATGTCTAAGGCCACCGTCGTCAATAAGTCGACCCAGCTCGACTATGACAAATGAAGTTACTCGACGACAGTTGAGGTTACGTATACGGCCAAGGACGTCCCCAACATGTAAAAGGTTAAAGCCATCGTCGTCAGTAAGTCGACCCAGTTCGACTACGACAAACAAGTAACTCGACGACGGTCAAAGTTGCATACATGGCTAAGGCCATCGACAATATTACGACTAAAGCCGTCGTCGCCAATGGTCGCCAACCCTGTTCGACTGTGGTGCAAGGCACGTAAATAGCAGATGAAGCAATGCCATTATTAACTAAAGCCGCCACTATTTAGCATCGAAGCCGCCTCCTATCAGCGGATAACACAAGCAACATTCGAGAAGCACACTAAGAACCTTACAAACAAGCAAGCATTCGCTCTGCGGAGACGAGATGCCGAAAATAAAAGATACAAAAGGAAAAGAGTAACAGAAAAAGTATAACTTCCATTATCGTCCAAAAATATATGTACAAAAGGACCCATTTACATCTCCAAATACAGCAAAACAAAATGAATACAAGTCTTAAGGGGCTTCGCCATTTCATTCACCGTCCCCCGCCGGACCGCCATCTCGTCCACTACCGTCCCCGGCCCGATAAGTTGTAGAAATCCAGGACCCGAAACCTAGACGGTTAACGTCTTTGGAATTATAGCCCGCCCAGTCTGGGGAGTCGGAACTATACCCGCAGGATTCGCGGGCGACCTGAGCTATACGTCACTGATCCTGAACCTCTGCCTCAGTAGCTCGACCCACAGCTAAGAATTCCTTGAACACGACTAGCTTGGCCTCGACATATACCCACATCTCCCGCGCCTCGCCATGCGCATCCTCGTCGGACCTTGACGCAACAGTCTGCTTAAGGGCCTCAATCTCAGCTGCCTGGGCATTAAGCTCGGTGGTCAAGGCAGCGACTTTGGTTCGCAAATCAGCGGCTTCCGCCGCTATGCCGCGGCCGACCTCCAATTCCTCTTCCTTCGACTGGAGAAGAGTCTCCAGCTCAATATTCTGAGCCAAAGCGGCCATCTGCTGCTCATCAACTTGCTCCAGCTCGACCACCTTTCGCTTCAGCTGGGCCTCCGACTACTCCAAGCCCTACCGAAAAACCCGAAATTTCGGGTCCTGCTTGAGTAGGTCCGCCAGCGCCTGATGCTTGGCACGACACCACCGATATTTCTTTACCACCTTGTTAAAGGTGGCTGCCTTCCTTTGCGCTCACCGCCCCCTCTCTACCTCCTAGATGAGAGTCTAAAGAAGAGGAAAAAGAGGAAAGGAAAGTTAGTATGCATCAAAGTTTACTTTTCGATACATGAAGAAAATCGAAAAATACCTGCAAGGCCGCGCCGGCAACCCTCCGGGATAGTTCCCCGTCGCTAACACCTTTTAAAATTTCACACTCAGCGGCCGCACATAGCAGGGTCATATCCGTTGCGGCCTGCTCGTTGTGTTGTAACAGATTGTACCCTCCTGAGATCAGAATTCGGCGGTTGGATCTACCCGCCGTCATCCCCACACGGGCCGGACCTCTCGTTAACACATCTACATCCGCATGGGCGGCCTCAGGGTCCACCCTCTCCGCACCATCACCCGTTTCTCCAACGGCAGCCGATGAGCCACTCTCCGAAATGCGTGCTGGGTTGGCGTCGGGAACTGCCCCCCTTGGGGAGCCGACCTCCCAGAACGGATGGCATCGGCCATAAAAACTGGCCTTGACTCCCGATGGGGCTCACTCGCCCTCTCATCTTCTATGGCTCACTCCTTGCCGGTTATCAACCGGCGTCTTTTCCTTTCTGGTGGCTCCTCACCCTCAGAAGTCTCCTCCACAGGCCGTGGGGACGGCATTGAGGGAGTCGTTTCACTTGTGGACGCCGCCACGGGCACAACCTCAGGTTGAGGAACCTCCAGAGCGCCATCACTGGGCGAGCCACAGGGTATGTATCCGTCTTCAGAGTCAGTCCCCTCCCCAGGCGAGGTAACGACGCTCTTCTTCTTTGTAGGGGCGCTCCAACCTACCAACATGAATAAGCCAGGTAACAAAACCTAAGGAAACCTCCAAACCGTAGCCAAAGAGTTACCTGGCGGGCCGTATCGTTCACGAAACGCAACCCAAGTGTGGCATTCCTCCGCATACAGAATCATTCTCTCCACCCACGATTTAATATTTTCAATGAACTGGGGTGGAGAAGCCCTCGCTGCAAAAAAAAGAGGGGGAGAAAAGCAAAGAAATCACAATGCCCGTATGGTCAAAATCGCAAGCAGTCCTGAATTCTACAAGTAAAAATACTTACGTTCTGGATTCCACCTTTCTGGGAATCCTTCGGGATTCGACACCAGGTGCTCCGTCCGGATGTAGAAGTATTTACGCCAAAAGCAGCGATTGGTCTTGTCATCGGCTTTAACAACCAAGCCCCTTGTGCCACGACTTTTTAGTTGCAGCATGGTACCCCTCAGGTAACTAGGGCTGAATAACTGTAAGAGGTGGTGGACCGAGATGCTGCACTCAGCCCTGGCCGCATAAGTGGTCATAATACGGCACACCTTCAAGGTGTAAGGAGTGAGCTGAGCCGGAAGCACGTTGTAAAACGGCAAAGCTCCTCCATTAGAGGGTAGATTGGAAGACTGTAACCGATCAAGAACAGGTACTCATAGAATGTGCAGTACCCGGCCCGGTGCACATTGGCATAGTCCGTCCCGGCCGGAACCATTTCCATATGGTCCGGAATATGGTACGTCCCTCGAAGATCATCTAAGTGGGATTGTAATAGATCGATGTGCTCCCAGGAAAGGGCTGGGCTTTTAGTCGGAAAATCCCTATGAACATGCATCTCCTTCGGGAGGACGTTGTCTACACTAAGAGGAACAAGGGCCTTCTCTGCCTTTTTCCCTTCACCACCGGAAGATGGCGGAACCCTAGATGGGGCATTATCTTTGGCCTTTTTACTACTCTGTCCACGTTTTGTCATGATATCCTATATAATAAACAAAGCACTAACGATAGGAAGTGTGGTTTCAAAAGAAATGGAAGAGTCTCGCACGAAATAGCGGTTGCTAGAAAGAAAGGTGAAAATGGAAGCCAGAAAAAGTTCTCCAAAGGGTCGAAAGATGAAATGGATTGAACCTCCCCTCTATTTATAGGGTTAGGATGCACGGACATCGAAGAGGCATGATTCAAAACGGGCACGGGAAACCAAAACCTCACATCATCCTCTGAACCGCCTCGGGAGCAAGTATAATAATGACACATGCGGACAATGACGTCATTTCGAAAAGGGGGCCACGCGTCAGTAGCTCGGCGGTGCCATATATTTCACCTCATTCATGTCATCGCCCCCATAGTGAGGAAAAATTTTCTAAAGACGAGGTCTGCATGTCCGCCCATTGAAGACGTCTACTGGATACACCTCTAATGAGCGGAAAGACTAACTGTATTCAACGTCTCTACTCCGAAGGGCGCATCCAGTGAGCATACGTCTATTAAAGTAAGGGTACGACTTGGATGTAAGGACGAAGACGATGCCGGTTCAGACCTGGCGTCCTCGTTAGGAGGATGTCGACCATATTTTGTACTTTTATAATTATTTCGAGGAAGGCCTCCTATTATAAAAAGGGGACCTTCCCATTGTAAAGAGGGAGGATCATTATTCTTGAATAATACTACTCTCTTATTTTCTCTCACTCTCTCTCTATCTCTACAGTTAACAAATACTCATTCTCGGGTTTATCTTATCAGATCTATTACAATAATTTCATCTCTTTTGTCTCTAGGTCATATTATATTTGGTTACGATTTACCCCTATTTATCTTTTGATTGTTTTTAAGCTTACAAAGTAGATCGATAACTTTTGAGCCAAACATGAATAATACACTTCGAATTTTGCAAGTCCAAGGAATTATTCTTTGATCTTCGATTTCATATGACTTTTAAACATATCAGATTGTTCAATTATTATGATATATAGGGTGTGTTTGGTATAACGGAAAATGTTTTCCGTGGAAAATATTTTCTTGAAAAATAAGTAGTAATCTTATTCATTTTCCGGTGTTTGGTACGCAAATTAAGAAAAAATGACTTTTCAAGAATATTCATAAATAATTTAGATATAATAAACATGAAGCCATAAACTTTCAAACCAACAACCATCCAGACCCACAAATTTCATAATTGGGTGCAGAAAAATTAAAAAACAGAAATTTGAAATTTGCAGGAAAAAAAAATTAAGGTAAAAAGAAATATTTTTTTTGCAGGGGGGTGGAGGGGTAGTAGGATGGGTGGTAACAGAACTGAAATTTGAAGAAAAAGAAAAAAAAAACTTTTTTTAGAGAGGAGGTGAGGGTGGGGAAGATTAAGAAAAAGCTTTGGAAAATGTTTTCCCTTCTCTTGATAAGGAAAATATTTTCCTCCCATTGGAGGAAAATAAATTAATAAGAAAAAATATTTTCCAAAACATTTAAGCCAACCAAACATGGAAAATTGAAAAACATTCTCCGGAAATTATTTTCCTTCGTACCAAACACACCTATAATATTTATATACTTTCCAAATGTGTAAATATTATTTAAAATAAACTTGAAGATTCTATGTCTGAATTCACGGTCAAATTCAATAAGTTTGACTCTCGAAATCTGAAATGTATCAATCTTTAGATGGAGGGAGTAATTGTAAAAGTAAAATTTATTTAATAACAATGATTAATAACCTATGATAAATGAAAGCAACATTAAATTAAATTAAACTAGTAATATAAAAATTTAATTACATTGTCAATCTATATAACTTAAATCTGACGACTTGACAATCTAAATCCTGATCTAATAGGAGAAAAATGATCATGTCTCACGATTTAGCTAAAAAATGGAAAATCTCCACTTCTTTGGAATTGGAATGAAGCAAAACTCATTGAAAACATCCTTTTAAGTGTACTCTGTTGTAAGTAGTAAATAATGTTGCCAATTAATAATCTTGATATACATAGAATGTATAGAGTAAACGCTTGCAATTTTAATTTTTTACCTTATTAACGTGCTAGTAAAAACGGAAAGGAAGAGAATTAATATACAAAAAGAGAAGGATTTTAAAAAGGAAAAGGCAAAATACCTTAAAACCTCCCTAAACTTGACACGGATTATTAGTTATAGCCTTAAATTATTTGTGGTCTTAATTACCCCCTCAACTTGACTTTTTGAGAGCCATTACCCCCTGGAAGCTGATGTGGCAAAGAGTGTAGGTGCACTCGTCTGCCACGTCTATTTTTTTCTGTATATGTAGCATTTTGTTGTAAAACAAAATATATTTTTACCTTTTTAACTATGTTACTTTTTTTAGATTATTTTTTTTGAATATAATTTATAATAAAATTTGGATAGAACTACATTATTTAGGCCAATTTTTTTTTATTTGGATAAAAATAATAAGTTTTAGTTAATCTTTTTTTGAATTTGACCTGAAAATAAAGATTTATACAATTGAAATAAATAGTAAAGGTATCTAAAAAGTTATAAAAAATACATAGTTTGAAATTAATTATTTGGCTATAATTTTTTATATAGTTCTAAATTATGTTGCTCTAAAGTATATTTTATACAAATTTTAGTTGAAACAATAAAAATACACAGTTGAAATAAATAGTCATTGCATAAAAAGAAGAAATAAAAAGAGTACACTCTTTTTATAGTTGAAGAAAGTGTACACAGTTGAAGAAATAAAAATACACAATTGAAAAAATTTTACACTCTTTTTATATCTTCTTCTGATGCAATGACTATTAATTTCAATTGTGTATTTTTAATTTTTCAAGTAAAATCTGTAAAAAAAATATTCTTAGAGCACCATAATTTGGAGCTATATAAAAAAATATAGACAAAATAATTTATTTCAAATTATTTATTTTTTATAACTTTTTAGAGACCTTGACTATTTATTTCAATTGTAAATCTTTATTTTCAGGTCAAATTTTAAAAAAGATTAACTAAATTTTTTTTTTCAGGCAAATAAAAAAATATAGCATAAATAATGTAGTTATATCCAAAGAAGTAACATACTTAAAAAAGTAAAAATATATTTTATTTTTTAAAAAAATGGCACCTATACAAGAAAAATCTACGTGACATGTGGGTGCACCCATACTATTTGCCAAATCAGCGTTCAGAGGGGTAATAACTCTCGAAAGGCCAAATTGAGGGGTGTAATTAAGATCACGAATAGTTTAAGACTGTAACTAATAATTTGTATCAAATTTAGGGGGGTTTTACGGTATTTTGCCAAAGGAAACACTAATATACACGATGAAAGGAAACTGATGCATGAGACACTTATATAATGTAAGAAGGAAAAGGGCCAAAATATCCCTGGTCTATTTTGTAATAAGACAAATTTACCCTCCATTTCGTTTGGCACAAAATTGTCCTCACTATTAGCGAACTAGCTCAAAAATACTCTTCCCACTAATGGTTGCCCCAGACAAGGGAAAAACGTCGATTTTGTCCTTGAACTATTCAAAATAGGATAATTTTGCCCCAAT
>MU719103.1:19881-43190 GCA_026770625.1 Nicotiana glauca | reverse complement strand
GGTCTTTGGATGTGTGAGAAAAGTATAATAACAAAATAAGTATAGTATAAAGACTTCACGTTTTAACAAATAAGAAACGGTGACATGTAGCTCTTTTCTCTTCTATGCTATCCGAAATTTAAGTTACTTATTTTAAATTTAAGTTATCCAAAAATTCAATCGCGGATTCGCGGGTATACTAGTTTGAAAGGAAACTGTGAACAAATGTTCAATTTATAAAATTAATGTTGGTAATTAAACTTTGTGGGCATTTGGACATAAGAATTTTGAAATTCCAGAAAATAGTAAAAAATATATATCAAGTGAAAAAGTATTTGAAATTACAATTGTGTTTGAACATGAATACAATGTGGAGCTATTTTTGAATTTTTGTGAGTGATTTGGGGTGAAAAGTTTGAAAAATATCTTTTTTGGATTTTTCAAATTTTCAAAACAAAATTCGAAATTCAACTTCTAGTAAAATTTGAAATTTTCATGGCCAAACACTATTTTCGAAAAAAAATCAAATTTTTTTCGAGAAAAAGTGAATTTTTGTTTATGGCTAAACGTGTAAGTTATTTTCCTACATATATGTGGCCCAATAGGTTAAGGCCCATAATTAATATTTAATTAATTGTCAAATCTCATCCGTCCGATTGATTATTTGACGGACGTACCAGATTAAGTGTAAATCTCTATAAATTGGTCCTCTCCCCACCATTAAGGTTATCATTTTTTTCCTCTCTTCCATCACTAAAGTCGGCGGTAACGAAAACTAGGGCAAGGGGCGAGAAATCAATTTCAATCAACGCTTCCGTTTCAAGATAATGGATTCCGCTTCAGGTATGTTTTCTATGATGAATATATGTAAGATTATCATGTTTGAGATCCTGATATGAATTAAAGTTTATGCTTACATGTGGTATCACGAGCCTGAATATTTGAACTGATAATCTTCGTAAAAGAAAGACTATCTTTATGTTGATGTGTACTGTTCTAATTGGATTTGTAATAATCTTGTATCTGATTCCAGTTCTTTTAATTTGAGGATATTTAATAAAGTATGAAATTTCTTTTATGAACTGCTAGCAATAAATTATGTCAAATTTTCTATTTGAATGAAGAAAGGTCGGACGTCGTGATGAATTTTGCCCTGTGATGAATTTTTCTTTAGACTCGCCAATAAAGTGTTACTACAGTTAACGAAATCTAATATTGGGAATGAATATTTGTGGAATTAAATTACTCTACAATCCCACCCGAATGTATCCTTTTCTTTAAAGCAGTAACCTACCTTCAATATTTGATCCTTTATGTATCAGGTATCTATTTAAAGTGTGCCTCATATATTTATGTTATCCAAATTTCTCCTTTTGAATACCTTAAGGATATTATGTTCCAACGTTCTAAGAACAAAAAAAAAATTATGAAAGGTTTAAAAATTAGATCAGTTACTTACTGTTTAAGTTTAGGCTATGAAGTAATTTGTTTTGGTTTATTTAATAATTTGTTTTGGGCTATTAGTTGATAAAGCTATTTATTGTTTATTTTATGTATGTGATTAATGTGTATATGGTTTGTTAGTCACAAAAGTGACCAAACTAGATTGTTTAAAGTATTCACATACATAAAATCTTATGATCTCTATTTTGTGTGTGCACTTATGTTATATAGTTTGTTAGTTACCAAAGTGGCCAAACTAGTTTGTTTATGAAAATATACATACATAAAATTGTAGTTTATCCATGAAATTAATGAAATGCCTATAATAAAAATTAGTGAATAAATTAATTTTCACTATTGCTATAACTTAAGGATTTACCCAAAGGTGAATCAATTATTCTATAAATAGTGAATATGATGAGGCAAATTAATATTCTTAGTCAGATATATATTGTCTGTCCAAAGATGGCATATATATTTGGTTAAAAAAATATTTAATTACCTATTAAAGAATAAATGGCACTTAAATTAAGATAGTGTGTCGTAGTATTTACCCAAAGGAGAATTACGATATGCTTTAACTGTTTTGTTGAATTCATATTGATTTGTGAGCATGTATTATCTATTTTGCAGCTATTCCTTTTCATTCGCTTGCTTCGTCTGTTACTGTGTTCAATGGATTGAACTTCTCTGAATGGCGTGAACAAGTCCAGTTCCACTTAGGTGTAATGGATCTTGACTTGGTTCTGCTGAATGATAAGTCCGCTGCCATTGCTGATTCGAGCAGTGTGGATGAGAAGTCATTCCATAAACCATGGGAACGCTCTAACAGGCTAAGCCTTATGTTTATGCGAATGAATATTGCCAACAACATTAAGAGTACTATTCCACAAACAGAAAGTGCCAGGGAATACCTGAAGTTTGTGGAAGAACGTTTTCGTTCTGCAGATAAGTCTCTCGCTGGTACACTAATGGCTAAACTCATGACCATGAAGTTTGATGGGTCGCGTAGTATGCAAAATCATATCATCGAGATGACTAACATTGCAGCAAGACTTCAGACCTTGGGGTTGAAAGTGGATGACTCCTTCTTGGTTCAGTTTATTCTGAATTCGTTACCTCCTGAGTATGGACCTTTTCAAATCAACTATAACACTATTAAGGATAAGTGGAATGTTAGTGAATTGTCCAGTATGATTACTCAGGAGGAGTCAAGACTTAAGAAACAAGGGAGTCATTCAATTAACCTCATGGGTCAAGGAGCTGGTAAAAGACTTAAAGTGAAGGCCAACAAGTTCAAGAAGAAGAAAGCACCTGCTAAAGCTCAACAGGATGCTAACAAGGAACATAAGGCAGATACGTGTCGTTTCTGTAATAAGGAAGGACACTATCAGAAAGATTGCCTGAAATGTAAATCTTGGTTCGAAAAGAAAGGTACAATTAGTGCTTTTGTATGTTTCGAATCAAATTTAGTAGAAGTTCCTAATAATATTTGGTGGCTTGATTCTGGTGCAGCTGCTCATGTATCTACTATGTTGCAGGGATTCCTTACGATCCAAAGTACAAATCCAAATAAGGATTTCTTGTTCATGGGAGATCGTATGAAGGCTCCAATTGAAGGCATAGGGACTTATCGTTTGATCATGGAGACTGGACGTCACCTTGATCTATTACAGACTCTTTATGTACCTTCAATTTCTAGGAATTTGATTTCTCTTTCAAGACTTGATGTTTCTGGATTTTATTTAAAGTTTGGAAATGAATGTTTCAATTTATATAAAAATACTATCTTTTATGGTTCTGGTTATCTTAGTGATGGTTTGTATAAATTGAAACTCGATATTGGTTTTTCTGAATCCATTCTTACTGTTCAACATAATGTTGGAATTAAACGTAGTTCACTAGATGAAAGTTCTGCTTACTTATGGCATAGACGTTTGGGTCATATATCCAAAGAAAGTCTAGAAAGATTAGGTAAGAATGAGATTCTTCCGAATCTAAATTTTACTGATCTTACTATATGTTTGGATTGCATTAAGGAAAAGCAAACCAAGCATAATAAGAAAGGTGCCACAAGAAGCACCCAGCTTCTTGAAATTATGCACACCGATATTTGTGAACCTTTTGATGTTCCATCCTTTTGTGGAAAGAAATATTTTATTACCTTTATCAATGATTTTTCACGTTATGGATACATCTATTTGCTGAAAGAAAAATCTCAAACAGCAGATGCT
Organism: Nicotiana glauca; assembly: GCA_026770625.1. NCBI lineage: Eukaryota > Viridiplantae > Streptophyta > Magnoliopsida > Solanales > Solanaceae > Nicotiana > Nicotiana glauca. The sequence continues at coordinate 39,534 of MU719103.1, read as the reverse complement.
CTCAAGGTGTTTGTTAATGAGGTTGAGAGGCAATTAGATAAAAAGGTGAAAATTATTAGGTCAGATAGAGGTGGTGAATATTATGAAAAATATAATGAGTCAGGACAATGTCCAAGTCCATTTGCAAAGTTTCTCGAGAAACGTGTCATATGTGCACAGTATACTATGCCAGGAACACCTCAACAAAATGGTGTTGTAGAAAGGCGTAATCGAACACTTATGGACATGGTTAGAAGCATGATAAGTAATTCCTCATTACCTAAATCATTGTGGATGTATGCTCTTAAAACCGATGTATACTTATTAAATAGGGTTCCTAGTAAGGCAGTTCCAAAGACCCCTTTTGAACTGTGGACAGGAAGAAAACCTAGTTTAAGGCACCTGCATGTTTGGGGTTTCCCAGCGGAAGCTAGAGTTTATAATCCACAAGAAAAGAAATTAGATTCTCGAACAGTAAGTGGTTACTTTATTGGTTACCCAGAGAAATTTAAAGGGTATGTGTTTTACTGTCCGAACCATAGTTCGAGAATTGTAGAGACCGGTAATGCAAGATTCATTGAGAATGGTGAAGTTAGTGAGAGTGTTGAAAAGCAAAGTGTGAAAATTAAAGAGATGAGGGTCAATGTTCTATTGCCCAGAAATGTGCCTACTTCCACACAAATACCAAATATTGTTCAAGTTGTTGAAGAACACTTTGACAACACCTAGCAACATTTGGACGAAACACTTCATGAAGAAACTAACTCACAAATATCTGACACAAATGAACTACAAGAAATACCATTAAGAAAATCTCAAAGAGTTAGAAAATCGGCTATTTCGGATGATTACGTGGTTTATTTGCAAGAGTCAGATTTTGACATTGGTCTTAATAAGGATCCGGTTTCATTTTCACAAGCCATAGAAAGTAATGAGTCTGACAAATGGATTGATGTCATGAAGGAAGAGTTAAAATCCATGGAATACAATAAAGTCTGGGATCTCGTTGAATTGCCAGAAAGTTCTAAAAGAATCGGGTGTAGATGGGTCTTTAAGACCAAACGCGATTCAAATGGCAATATTGAGAGATACAAAGCCAGACTTGTTGTCAAGGGTTATACTCCAAAAGGAGGCATTGATTATAAAGAGACCTTTTCACCAGTCTCAAAGAAAGACTCGTTAAGAATTATTATGGCTTTGGTGGCTCATTATGATTTAGAGTTACACCAAATGGATGTGAAAACTGCCTTTCTTAACGGAGATCTCGAGGAAGAAGTTTATATGGACCAACCAGAGGGTTTCGAAACTAAAGAAAAAGGTCAAATGATGTGTAAACTGAAGAAGTCAATATATGGACTTAAACAAGCCTCACGACAATGGTATATAAAGTTTAATGATACCATAACATCTTTTGAATTTGTGAAAAATACCGTTGATCGGTGTATATACCAAAAGATCAGTGGGAGAAATTTTATATTTTTAGTCCTATATGTTGATGATATTCTACTTGCTGCTAATGATTTAAGCATATTGCGTGAAACTAAAGATTTTCTCTCTGAGAAATTTGAAATGAAAGATATGGGTGAGGCAACCTATGTGATAGGAATAGAAATATTCCGTGATAGATCACATGGATTATTGGGATTGTCTCAGAAAGGCTATATCGAAAGAGTTCTAGAGAGATTTAATATGAACAATTGTTCAGCAGGAATTGTTCCAATTCAAAAAGGGGACAAATTTAGTCACATGCAATGTCCTAAGAATGATGTAGAGCGAAAAGAAATGGAATCAATTCCTTACTCTTCTATTGTTGGTAGTCTGATGTATGCTCAGACTTGCACAAGACCGGATATTAGCTTTGTGGTCGTAATGTTAGGAAAATATCAGAGTAACCCAGGAATTGATCACTGGAAAGCTGCAAAGAAAGTTTTGAGGTATCTGAAAGGAACGAAGGATTACATGCTCGTGTAAAGGAGGTCCAAGCACTTGGAAGTTGTTGGATACTCGGATTCAGATTTCGCTGGATGTATTGACACTAGAAAATCCGCGTTTGGTTATTTGTTCCAATTAGCTGAAGGAGCAGTATCATGGAAGAGTGCCAAACAGTCTGTCATTGCTACATCCACGATGGAAGCAGAATTTGTGGCATGTTTTGAGGCCACAATTCATGCATTATCGCTACGAAACTTTATTTCAGGACTTGGGGTTGTCGACACCATTACCAAGCCGTAAAAAATTTACTGTGATAATTCTGCATCAGTATTCTTCTCCAAGAACGATAAGTACTCCAAAGGTGTCAAACATATGAAATTAAAGTACTTTACCGTCAAGGAGGAAGTTCAGAAACAAAGAGTGTCACTTGAGCATATTAGAACAGATCTCATGGTTGTAGATCCGTTAACGAAAGGTTTACAGCCAAAGATATTTAAAGAACATGTACATAGAATGTGTCTTGGTTGTATTTATGATTGATGTGTTTATGATGTTTTGACACTCTGAGCTCATTTATATGTTTTTGATATACATTAATGTTTTCATGTTTCTTATAATGGTGTACACATTATTGTTTTGAGATATTACAGGATAAGTCTCAAGGAGACATTATTGTGGACCATAATATTTTATAGCTTATGAACCTGATACGATAAATTACTAATGTTGTAGTAGATGGAAGGGAGTATGTAGACAAATTATGTATAACCGCCATAACTCACATTTACTAATTTATTGTATTATGGTATTTATGATGGACATTATAGAAGATATTTGATTAAACGCAACTAAGGTTCCTATATTAAATATTAATATTATGTGATTATTGGGCCAAGTGGGAGAATATAAGTTATTTTCCTACATGTATGTGGCCCAATCGGTTAAGGTCCATAATTAATATTTAATTAATTATCAAATCTCATCCGTCCGATTGGTTACTTGATGGACGTACCAGATTAAGTGTGAACCTCTATAAATTGGTCCTCTCCCCACCCATTAGGGTTACCGTTTTTTTTCCTCTCTTCCATCACTAAAGTCGGCGGTAACGAAAGCTTGATCAAGGGGCGAGATATCAATTTCAACCAACGCTTCCACTTCAAGATAATGAATTCCGCTTCAGGTATGTTTTCTATGATGATAACATGTAAGATTATCATGTTCAAGATCCTGGTAGAATTAAAATTTATGCTTTCAAAACGGGCCCAAATATTACAAGAAATTGTCAGTGTATAAAAATTGTCTTTCAAATTAGTCAATGTAATCTCATAATCTCAAATATAAGTTTTTGTTCAAATCTTTACTATTAAGAGTACTTATCCAAAACCTAAAACGGAGAGCCAAATTATACCATTTGGAATAGAATGAAACAACCGTCAGAGATGGAATGTACTTTTTAGCTAGTTGACTTCATTACAAAACAAATTCGTTTGTCCAAAAACTTCTAGTCCACGAGTCGATCGGCGGACGACCTCAACACCATTTTACATCCGACCGGGGCGCATCGCCGGCCCCCACCTGCTTCCCTCCCAATAATTTCAATCACTCTTTCACTCTCTTTTCAAAGTCCTTTTCATCTTTCTTTCCCGCTACTTGTTCGCTATCGGTCTCTCGCCCATATTTAGCCTTGGACGGAATTCACCGTCCGATTTGGATTGCATTCCCAAACAACCCGACTCGTAGACAGCGCTTCGTGGTGCTATAGCGTCCGGGCACAACGGGGCTCTCACCCTCTCTGGCGCCCCCTTCCAGGGGACTTGGGCCCCGTTTCTCCATACTACAATTCGGACGACGAAGCTGCCCGATTCTAAGGCTGGATTGTTTCCGGTTCGCTCGCCGTTACTAGGGGTATCCTTGTAAGTTTCTTTTCCTCCGGTTATTGATATGCTTAAACTCAGCGGGTAGTCCCGCCTAACCTGGGGTCGCGGTTAAGCACCTAAGCGCAAGTAGGGTTAGGGAGCTCAAACATGTGACATGTTGAAGTCGCGATATTACAAGAGTTGAGTTTCAACCACCACTTGTCGTGACGTCCATCGCAGTGGGCTTGCATTTAGGCCAACTGCATGCTCTAAGCGTACAGGAGGCCAGCGTTCATCACATGACAACACCACGCCCATAAGTCTGGCGCGGTGTGCGGGGGTGACGCGTGATGCCCCGGCAGACATGCCCTCGACCTAATGGCTTCGGGCGCAACTTGCGTTCAAAGACCCAATGGTTCACGGGATTATGCAATTCACACCAAGTATCGCATTTCGCTATGTTCTTCATCAATGCAAGAGCTGAGATATCCGTCGCTGAGAGTCGTTTATGTTTCGAAAGAAGCACAAGTCCTCCCGCGTGCACCACGAACGGAGCACGAGAGGCAGGCTTTCAATTTAGTATTTCTTGGCACTTTCCGCGCCCGGTTTCCCAGCATGCACACAAGCGCCGGGGATAGGAAGGAGCTGCGCGGAGAGAAGCCGAAGCACCCAACCGGCATATAAAAAAGAGTTGCAAAAAATAATTGTGGCAACCGAAGTTGATCATGACAATCAGGCAATTTTCTTTGAAAATTTTTGCATGACATTGTGCACAAAAAAGTACATTACATCTGGTAAGGTTGTTTGCACATATCTCACATCTCCTAATACTGGCATCCTTGCAGCAAGTATTAACAAGAGTACTACAAAAGCCCCACTGAAACAAAAGAACTACACATATCAAAAATACTCCCATCTCCTCTCATTGCTGATTAGTCTCTGCAAAACTTCAGTTGCAAAATAGACTGGAACAGTCATAGCCACGATCAGCCTCTTCTTGGTTGGTGTCTATTTCCATAAATGATATTTCGCTCATCCCATAGTTGACAGGAACATGTTGGTTTCTTATTCTTCCATTCAGCTCCGCATGTGTAACAGAACTCATAGCCACATCTGGAAAAACATGAATTAGCATATCCCAACTCACACCAACCCACTGCCCAAATAAAGGAAAGAAAAGGAAAGAGTATAAGCTATCCAGATTTTACCTGTTTTATTTAGAAGCAATTATTGCCTATCGAAGAAGAAAGCAACAACAGAATTCGCTCAAAGAGACAACGGATGTGAATGTCGTTGAGATTACCTTCTACCACAAATGAAATAAAAAGATCCTTATTCTTTGGACTCGTATAGAGATACCATCGTCCTTTTTCATTTAATGAAATAAAATTGACAGTTAAGAAAAAATTCAAAGCAGCCTAAGGAAGAAGGTCTTTCAGTTTCTGTTCCATAGGTGGGATTCAATCCTAAAACCTTCCCCTCTTTTTGAACTCATTCAGCAATTCCTAACGTTTCTCTCTTCATAACGACATGGTTTCCGGAAGAGACTCATATATCTGGATCACCCAAAAAATTATTTCCTTCATATATCTGGATCACCAAAAAAATTATTTCCTACTTATACTTTTCGCAGTACATTTTTTTTTTTTTGCAAACAGCAGGATTCTTTAAGACTAAGACGTAGAATACAAGTCCTCAAGAATGAGAGACAAGAGGTCATGCATCACATATATTTACACAAAGATCAAAGTCTTGGAAGTATCAAAACAAAGAGAACTGATCCTGCCATAAATCGTCTCGCAAGGATTAGAAATTCAGGTTCTCTTTGTTACCCTTTTGTTCTTAGTGACAAGTTACTTCATAAGTCTTCATTCGATGCTTTTTCATATATTTTTTCATGGGAGTGGTGTTAGGACCAGCTTGCAACAGGCAGCCCGATGCACAAAGCATCAGTGCCACAGCCCAAGAGGTGTGATGTAGACATCCTACCCTAGTGCAAGCATTAGTGGCAGCTTCCACGGCTTGAACCCGTAACCTATAGGCCACGGAGAAACAACTTTACCGTTGCTACAAGGCTTCACTTAAAGGACAAGCTTGCAACATCTCGACTAATTCATTAGGTACCTGCTACCTCAGACCTCCCACCAACACAAGTATTGGGTAACTCTTTCCGTCAAGGCCTACACATATGGGAAGAAAATCAACTGGAGGCTTTTGCTTATGATAGGATTTGACCTCTAGTCTCCCATGCTCCATTGCTACACCCTGGGGTGCATGAAGCTTTCCACATACTTTTGGACCAAAAGTATTTAAGGCCTTTCTAAAATGCAATAAAGCAAAGATTAAACGGATGAGAGATGCTAGTCATACCAGTTGAGTGACTGTTAAGTTTTCCGCTCTCTTTTCCTCTTTAGTTGTTCATGTAACTACACATGTTTCCCTTAACAGCATCATGTTCTTTCCTCAATATCATTCCTATACCTTGACCACAATAAATTTAATTCCCTGGTCTTCCCCAAGAAATTGAAAGTCTGAGCTTTGCCTTCCAGCAACAATAAAAGTACTCATACCAAATCAATTTATAACCCCTCTTCTACAAAATGGGTTGAGTCGACAACCATCAAAGCCAAAAAGGAATTTACAGAACTGGCCTCTGAGCAGGCCGGTCACTAACAACAAAAAAGTACAACAAATAATTGAGGCGATCCATCTTTTATATCAGAGGATACAACAGGGATTTTGGTAAAAGAGCCCGATTTCTTTGTCAAAATAAAACCATTGTACAGCACGATAGGCTAACTTACTATCAACTTAAATCACATTATTATGAGAAATACCAGATATATCCTTCGAAGCATAACAATGTCCACCTGCTTCTTTGCTCTTATATATAATGTATTAATGAATTATTTTCCCCACCAGCATACCGTTAAATGACTCTATTTTTAAGTTTCTGTTACAAGTGATCTCTGTTTAGTGCGCCTCCTTAAAGTAGATGCTCTTTCCCTTCTCCATTGGCAATGGTTACAAAAGTTTCTCACCTAACAAAGATATGAGAAGAACTTGCAAAAACTTAAAAGTTCTGCAATGGAAAGCAGAATGTATCACTTGTAACTCTAGCTATCTAAACAAATGTGATAACTTCACCCAAAATTATGACAAGTCGGGAGGACAGAGTAATGGAGTTAAAACTTCAAATGAAACGATTGATACATTTTTTTCTTCTTTTTTATTTTTTGTAAACCTAAGGTCTAATCTTCCTTTTCCTAGCCAGACTATAAACTTCATGATTTTCACTAGGAATCTCATCAATATCTTCAATAAATGATGTTTTGGTTTGACTAAGTAGCTTATTAGCAAATTCAAGCCACATAATTTTGCGTGGCTTATGCCAATCTGCTACTTATTTAAGCTACAAAGCACTATATCCTTTTCTTCAGTTTACAGTTTATCAGCTTAAAGCAGCACCAATCAGTCAAGTAGGCAATTCTTAAAATGTTACCAGGTAATTACCAATTCAGTCAGACAAGGTTAATAGCCCACTTTAGGACACAAAAGTATGTATCTTCTGAGTAGGTTCCTACCAATCGTTAACAGTGTCTAACGCTAAATATCTAAGGAAAAAAAAAGAAAAAAGTGTATGCTACAAATTACCTTCTTCTGATAATTATTGAAAACACTGGAGAATGAACTATTGTTATGCATGTAACATCATGAGTTCTTGTGAATCATTCCAAAAAGTCATCATTTCCTTTCTATTTTTTGGTATGTAAAAAGTCATCATTTTCCTATTACCTAATCACGTAAGTGTAACTCTAACATGTACAGCAAGAATGTAAGAAGTAAGGAGAAGCAAAAGACCTGCAATAAATATGATAGCAACCTTCCCCAAGGGACACCATATGGTTGCACTTTATACACTGACGCCAAAGACTCTGTGTAGCAAGAGACTTTAGCTTTGGGTCATCCACGCACTTGTAAGGGTTTAATCTTCTATAGTCAACACAAGTCATGTTTTGATGCCAAGGAACTTTGCAATTGATACAGAAAATGAGGCGACATTTGATGCACGTTCTGGCCCCAGCTTGGGCAGAAGTTTGGACCTCAGCTTTTGACATCAATGTAGAACACTTAGGATTTGGGCAGTAAATCTTTTCCGTGATAGGAATAGTAGTTTCCTTCACACGTTCACTCATCAAATCATATAGCTTAGGCGTCAAGAACTTTTTGCAGTTATCTAATTTCAACACAGACTTGCATTTATCATGAGGGCATTCAGGCAGAATTCCCTGAAGGAGCTTAGCTTCAACATGTTTATTCATACAAGAAAAGCAATAATAATGTAGGCAACCATTAATTAGAAACATATGGTCCATGTCAGTATCCTGCAAACAAATAGCACAAGTCTCGGTAATGCTCTTTCTCTTTCGAGTATTTTCTAAAGGTCGCTTAAACTGAGAGACTATTGCATCAGTAGCAAGTTTAACTGCAAAGTTGACGGTGTTCGGCGTCACAAGAAATGGTGTACAATCCATAAATTTTCTTAAACAAGATGTTGCCTGTTCAACAAGTGCAGCAATGTTACCCTCCCCTAGATGCAACTTGCCCCTAACCTGCAAAAACATACACCAATTATACTGATAGACCTAAGACGGGATTTATAAAAGAAAATATTATTATACAGATTTAAAGTAACAAAATAGGATTTTGCCGCAACCCTCTGCACGAGGTGTTCTCCAGTTAGTGCGCAATAGATGAGAGTGAGTATATACTAATTTACTCTGTCCTCCAAGATATAACTTGACAGACCCAAGAACATATAATTATTTAAAACAATGCACTTTTGGGTGAACAAAACCATCCTCAATTAGGAAGAGCCATATTCTCCTTACAACAAGAATTTCAAGGAAGAAGAAATCAACGTGGGTCGTCAGTGGTATGTGTGAATGCGTGTGTATAAAAATTTATTCCAGTTAAGGGACTCACATAATGCAATGTCATTTGACTATCCAAAAGAACATTAACCCTTTTCAAACCCAGCATTACAGCAACATCAAGCCCTTCAATCAGCGCTTTCAGCTCCACAATTTCATCATTCAACACTTCAGTTGTGCTTTCACCCAAACCCTTACTCACTTCAAACACCAAAATACCACTGGGATCACACACCGCAACTCCAATCCCAGCGACTTGTTGTTTCCCCACAACAACATTTTCTTCTTCAACATCTTCTCCCATTAAACCCTTCACATAAACCCTAAAACACTCCCCACTCCCATTTTGGGCCCCACCTTTCGATGAACCCTCACCGTACGGCCGATGCAAATGATCCCCCGTCTCTTTCCATTGGCCCTCCGGCACGTTTTGTATCTCACGCGCGAAGGCCTGATCGTGGATTCGACGGTTGAGATCGTCTTCGATTTTCTTCATCTCCGCTTCCGCTTTTTTACAATCGAGAACTTGCTGCTCGTAGTTTGACAATTCTTCGGCGAAAAGATCGGCGACAGTGTTCTTCGGGATGACGTTATCGTCGTAAAAAGTGAGCTTTGAAGTTGAAGGGGCATTTTCTTTTAGGAGAGAGTTGTACATGGCTTCTTCCATTTGGAGTTGAAAGGCGAAGAGGAGATCGTTCTCGGCGGCTTCCGCAGCGGCGATTTCGCGGCGTTGTTCGTCGAGTAAGGCGTGAAGATCGTCGTTAACTTCCATTTTTTCCGGCGCTGAACGGAAAAGCTTTTACCAAACTAATAAAATGGTTACGGGCTGTTGCTCTTCACCTCTGCTTCGTTTTTCGTCTCTGTTTTGAAGAGACTAAAGAAGAATAGGAAAAGAGTACGAAAGAAGTCTCGGAGTCTTCTCTTGTCGTACTATGGTATTTCTTTTTCTCCCCACCAAAAAAGAAGAGGAATATTTTCATTATCCTAGTTTGGCTTTCACACAAACTTTAATAAGGAACAGAAGACTTTAAGATATACAGTCTTACATGTATTATAGTATTCGTGCGATTATAAAATTTTGAAATTTGTAGTCTTCTGTCACACCCTGCATATATATCACCCTTGCATGTAGCAAATAATATCGTTTATAAGGAAAAATTACTTCAAACTAGAGCTAGGCAAAATATTTACCTCATCTGGACTAGCCCAAAGCTCCAAAATCACTCTTCCTTGAGAAATCACCTCCAACTGGCTCGAATCTAACCAAACATCAGTCAAGGAAGTCAACCAATGTCATATGAAGTAATCTTGATTAATAAAGTTCCAATCTTTTAAAAATCCATCTAGGATAACTAACTAGCTCAAAGTTATACCCTTTGGATACCATATGCACAAGTCAGGAGTCTTTTTGTGATATCTTAGTATCCTCTTGACAGCCTTCAGGTGAGACTCCTTGGAATTTGCCTGAAATCTTGCACACAGTCCCACACTGAATATAATATCAGGCATGCTTGTTGTGAGATACAACAGTGACCCAATTATTCTTCTATATACTTTCTGTTCAACACGTTTCCCTTCTTTATCAAGGTCCAGCTTTGTTGCAATGGCAATGGGAGTATCAATGGACCTAGATGAGTCCATGTTGAATTTATTTAGCAGTTCCTTGATGTATTTTTGTTGATGTATCATGGTTCTAGTAGGCGTTTGCTTGATTTGCAACCCCAGGAAGAAGTTCAGTTCACTCATCATGCTCATTTCAAACTCATTCCCCATCATCTTAGCAAATTCCTTGCACATTGCTTCATTAGTAGCCCAGAGATAATGTCATCCACATATACTTGCACAATCATAACATTCTTGCCTTTTCTCCTCAGAAACAGAGTATTGTTCACATTTCCTCTTACAAAGTTGTATGTTAAGAAAAACTTTGAGAATCTTTCATACCAAGCTCTTGGAGCTTGTTTCAGTCCATACAGAGCTTTATCTAACTTGAACACATAATCAGGAAATTCTTCACCTTCAAACCCAGGAGGTTGTTTAACAAACACTTCCTCTTTCAGATAATCATTCAAGAATGCACTCTTTATATCCATTTGATACAAGATGAACTACATGTGTGTAACAAAGGCTATTAACATTCTTATAGCTTCCATTGTAGCTACATGTGCAAATGTCTCATGATAGTGAATGCCCTCCTCTTGATTGTATCCTTGAACCACCGGTCTCGCCTTGTTCATTGTGATATTTCCTTGTCCATCCAGCTTATTTTTGAACACCCATCTAGTACACGTGACAATTATGTTCTTGGGTCTTTGTACCAAATGCTAGACCTTACTCCTTTCAAATTGATTTAGCTCCCTTTGCATGGCTATAATCCAATATGGATCCTTTAGAACTTCCTTGATGGTCTTAGGTACAACATGTGAGAGAAATATTGTGAATGCACATAGATTTCTCAAAGATAACCTGGTTTACACTCCTGCATTTGGACCAAAGATGATGTTCTTAAGAGGATGTGAACTTAGATGTTTCAGTGGCCTGATATGCATACCTAAAGATAATTTACCCAAGGAGTGACCCAAAGGAACAAGTCCAATAGGTATAGTTTCATCAGTCTGTTAGCAGTTAGAATAGTTATCTATTCTTTTTGTTTCTCATAATCACTGTCAATTTCTTTGTGGTCTTTGGATCAATCTTTAGATTGAGGTTTAAATTCTTTAGGAGCTCCATCATGAGTGAGTCCTGTGTTATAGTTTTCATCTTGCGGACCTTTCTTAGACAATTGTAAGATTCACAAAAAGAACATGAACATTTTCTTCTACACACATAGCTCTTTTATTAAAAACTTTATAGGCCTTACTATGTGGAGAGTAACCCAAAAAAATTCCCTCATCACTTCTGTCATCAAACTTACCTAGAGCTTTTTTGCCATTATTATGCATAAAACATTTGCACCCAAATGCTCTCAGGTGAGTGATGTTGGGCCTTCTCCCTCGAAGTAACTCATAGGCAATTTCTCAAGAATAGGCCTGACCATGCATCTGTTCAGTAAGTTACAAGCAATATTGACTACCTCAGCCCAGAAACTCTTAGATAGTCCACTAGCAATCACCATGGTTTTCCCTATGTCTTCTTGGAATTTAATCTTTCTCTATACAACCCCATTTTGTTGTGGGGTTCTAGATGCTGAGAAATTATGATCAATACTATTTACAGAACTCAAGGAATTTGGAATTTCAAACTCAGTTCCATGGTCTATTCTTATATTTAATATGTTGCAACCTAGTTTTTGTTGAACCATTCTGACAAATACACATAAAACATCAAAAGTTTCATCTTTTGATCCCAAAAATATAGTCCATGTATACTTGGAGAAGTCATATATAATGACAAAAACATATCTCTTACCTCCTCTGCTCCTCACTCATTGTTCTACATAGGTCCATGTGAAGGAATTCTAGAGGCTTGAAAGTGTTGACAACCTTTTTAGATTTAAAAGGTGACGTTACACGTTTCCTTCTAACACATGCATCACAAAACCTTCTCTAAGGAGAACTCAACTTTTGGTAGACCAAGCACTAAGTCCGTTGCTGCCAACTTGTTTAGTTGAGAAAGACTAGCATAACCCAGTCTTCTATGCCATAGCAGTGGGTCATCTTCCATTATAATTAAGCATGTGTGCTCACTCCGAGGAAGAGACGTAATAGATATCTTGTAAATATTATTTTGTCTCTTACCTTTTAACACAACTTCATCAGTATCAAGCTTAGTGACAGTGCAGATTTTGGAATTGAATTCTACTTCATTTCCTTTATCACATATGTGAGAGATGCTAAGAAGATTGTGTTTAAGTCCTACCACATAATACACATCTTCTATAGAATGAGGGAGTGACTTACCAACCTTACCAATACCTATTATGTGGCCCTCTTTCCCATTTCTAAATATCACACTCCCTCCTTGGAAGGATGTCAGTGAGAGGAAGTTTTTATTTTCTCCAGTCATATGTCTTGAGCATCCATGTCTAGATACCAGTCTTGATTGTTCCCTCTCACTTTGGCATGCACCAAAAATCACAAGTTAGTCTTGAGAACCAAGTCAAGCTTGGGTCCCTTTTTGTTTAAAAAAGGATGAGCCATATCTCTTCTTGCCCAAAAGGGAAAAGGATTAGTAGCTATTTTATTGTTAACCTTAATCCACTTAGTATGGATAAAAGGCTTGGCTTTTGGTTCCTCTTCCTTCTTCACATTTTTAGCAAAACCAAAGGTGTTTCTAAACTAAGTATGAATTAAGGCATGGAGTATCTCTAAAGTGTCCTACCTTTCCACAATGAGTGCACATTTTATTATCATAAATTGCTACATGCTTTGGATCAAACTTGGGAACATGTTTTCTGTAGCCAATTCTTGTTTTGTTAGAACTGCAGTTTTCATTCAGCCAATTCAAGGCATCTGAGGATCTATGTCATTTCCTTAGTCTAGATAAGTTCATAACTAGCCTTTTCAATATTTTCTTGCATGAATTTATTCCTACATTCAACATCACAATGATCATCTTTAGCCCTTTTTAATTCCTTTTCAAGCTTATCCCGCAGATCACTCATTTTTCCCTCACCAACTATATCATGAGACTTCTCATTTTTAGAAGTGAGCTCAAGAACCTGGTTCTTAAGGTCTTTGACATGTCCTTCTAGATTAGCTTTGTTAGATTCAAGCTCTCTGAGATCAAGTTTGACACATAAAAAAAATACTTTTTAACTCATCATTTCCAGCACTCATTTTATCCATTTCACTTATCATGGTCACAATTATGGCCATCAGTTATTTTTTTGACATAGCATGAATGTTTTATTTTAAGTTAGAGATACTTACCTCATTTGTTTCATCTTCACTTTGTGAATCACTCATGGTCATCATTCTTATCACTTCTTTTTCTGTTTGACATTCTTCAATTGCCATAAGTGCCACTTCGATGTTTTCATCTCCAAAGCCAGCTTCCAAGGTCCTCCATATATCATGGGCAAAGATGCAAGAGGACATTTTGTAGATAATATTTCTGGGCAAGCTTCTATAAAGCAGTAATACGTGGGGATTGTGACTGCTTATTAGCACCTTTTAGCTCTTGTTTTAACCCAAAAATGTCGAATTGTGTTCCGAAAACTAATAAAATTGTGTAAATTATAGGAATGATAGAAGTTGATCTCCCGAGATGAAATCCAACTCAAAAAGGAGTATTCCGAAAAACAAGGCAATAAAGGGCACACAAGCACAAATGTGTCATCCAAAGAAAAAATTGCGAACTGCAAAATTCCATCTACGGCCGCAAACCAATAGGAAGATTTTAGTAGAACTCTGCGTAAAGTGTGGATCGCACATGAATTATGTTGCTGCAAAGCTGGGCTAAGAGCTGAAGATCAGAGAGTATGCAAAAAGACCAAGTCCAGATGTCACGACCCAAACCGATAGGCCATGATGAGTGCCTGAGTCCTACCTGTCGAACACCCCTAGGCATGCGTCTAAGATATAAACATGAATTAAGGGTAGGTCATGAATAACATATGTCAATAGACTGCTGAATTATGTGAATAACATACGTGAGGAAAATATATCCCAAAAGGCATATATACATATACAAGCGGAATACGGTAGAGCGGGCCACTAAGGCTGCTATAGACAACTATATATCCAAAACTAGAAGTTGACAAGACCACATACTATCCAATTATACATGACTGTCTACAGACCTCTAATAGAGTGTACAACTGTATAAAGGACGGGACTGGCCCCATAATACCCATATATGTATATAAATATATCGGTACCAAAACCCAAACAGCTCCAGATCAATTACAGCACACCAACTCTCGCTGATCAAGGATCCTAAGAAGGGGGGACCATCAGCATGTCTACCTGCACCTGCGAGCATGAAATGCAGGCCCCAAAAAATAGGGGCATCAGTACGAATAATGTACCGAGTATGTAAGGCATGAAAATTAGTACATGAAAGGCATAAAAGAGACATGGAGTAAGGAAATCTGCCTGTAAGTCTAAATAACTTTATGAATCCTAGAATATTTATAAAGTCATGCATGTGCGTATAAATGTCGTTTCATGCATAGGTATATATGCACATAACATCATCAAGCCTCTGAGGGCATCCCGTCATATTATCTCGGCCTCTGTGGGCGAAATCATCAATGAATACCAACTGATCAGGTGGTGACGCATGTATAATGCCATAACCTTTTCCAATATCCCCGATCACACCCAACTATGCCTTATAAAAAGGACACGCGGACGTTGCAAATATAATCTGAGTATTTAGCCCAGAGTCGAACCCACAAGGAATTAACCTATTAATTACTCTTGTTGGACTTACTAAATTCTACGGAATCAACTTCCCAAACGTTTGAGTAACAATTGAATATGTTTCTACTAACTAAGAATGACTGTAAATAAGAAACTGCAAACTAACTATGATTAAGTTGTAAACAAATAAGAGAAGGATCTAAGGTTATGATTTCCCTTATTGATGGAATCCATTCCGGTTATGTTTCACATAGACTTGCCTAGACGACTCTATCAACCATGAGCACTTTTATTCCCGTAAATCTCTCCCGAATAATCACAATAATTTACTAGACGCACTATCCCGAGATACGCTAGTTGGCTTTGTTTAGTACAACTCATTAGATTGCACCCAAGGCTTCGTTATCCCTAATCCCGCCTTTAAACCCTCAGTTATTAATCCCTCATATACTTTGGGAGTGGTGTTGTTCTACCATTACCTAAATATGCACTCTCTCCCAAGTTATGCACATAGGTACAGTTAATTGAGGATCATGTCAATTAACTATAACAAGCACATAGTTGAACAAATAGAGATTAAACTGGCAAACTATATTAACATAACAAGAAGTTCATCCTTCAATAGGTTCCATCGAAATCCTAGACTAGGAAATTAGCTACTCATGACAAAACAAGATAAAACTACTAAATTATTCATAATGGGTAATTGAAAATAATGAAAAGAAGATAAAAGAACTCTAATATTTTGTTACTCTTCTCACACTTGTTCTTGCCTCCAAAGTAGTCTAAAACAAGCTTAAGCCAATCTTGGGCGAGTTTCTAAAGCTTATAAGGGTTTGGAACAAGTTTTCCGACCGCGGTGAATGCTGAGCATTCTGCCTCGACACTTAATCTGTCGCGGTTCCACTGTGGTCGCTGTGGAATTTGCTCAGTCCCTTTTTTTGTTTCTTTGTGCTCGGATACTTCTTGAGTGGGAGTTTTCTTCACATTATTGCCTCCAGAACACTCCGTGGTGCTTCCTCACTTAGAATATCCCCTGCAAAACAAAAGAACACCATTTAGAGCATTTTGTTGGAAATTCGCCTATAAAACAACAATAAAGAATGGTAATATTAAGGTGTAAATATCATCTATATAGCCTAATATCAACACCCCGCACTTAAATTATTGCTAGTCCTCTAGAAATCCACCACACTCTATCAAAGTTCCTTCCCTAAGCTTTTCACTTAACGACTCACACCTTGAACAATTTACCAAAGTTGCACCTAGTAGTGAACAACCTTTACCTCAAAAGTCGAATCTCTCGTACCACGCAACATCCACACTTACTCAAACTACTATATACAAGATTTAAGACTTACCTTTCTTTGTGAATCACATACCATCACATCACACAAGAAAGTAGTTCCACAATTAATATGATTAAAACAATTAGAAACTCGGATGGACAAAATTTGTCACTCTCCAAAAGAACATTCACATGCCACAAAGATGCGCCATAGGCTTGCCCGTAGTGTAAAACTCTACTAATCGAGCCCACTCAGTTTAAGATCAATAGGACTTCACATGGTTGTAATGTAGCTAAAGGACGGGTAGGATATATTTGGATATAGTGACTAACCTCCTTTTAATACAATTACATTAACCTTCAAAACCATACTTATGTTAACCAAACAATCCACCACTTTTTATTTACAACATCCCCATCCATTAGGTGCAACTGTAACAAACCACCACTTATCGATTACTATATTTTACTCATCATTTTTTTTTCTTCTATGATTCTTATTCTTATACCCTTCAAAATTCTGCACCTTTTCTCTATTTCAATGGTTCCACTCAAAAACCAAACCACCACCTTTTGCTTTTGCATAATTTTAATATCATTCAAGTGCTTATGGGAGGTAAAAGGGTTCAAACAACATGCTATTCAAACAATTGGGTAAGGTTCGCAATGTGGTTGCCAAAGAATCAGGCTTATAGGCTCGACGGGGTTAACTAAGATGTATTACATTCAGGTGGGATTACTTTATATGTGTGGCTCAGCAAAGAAATTCCTATATCACTTCTAGAACTGAATGAAACTACTATTTCGCTTTGCAAACACATAGGGCAAATTCTAGGCATCAAATGTGAATCATGGAATACAGTAAAACTCACACCCACATGGCATGTAACTCATTCCAGATTGGCTTATCAAGACATTCTCTTCTGAGTATTCAGGTCACTGACAAACATGCAATTTAAGGCACTTCGGCAAGAATCAACCACTGAGACTAAGCGTTACACTCTAGTGTCTATTGTGTTCAGGTGTATCCACGCTAAGGGTTTCTCCTTCCATTTTAGCTCGTAGCTCATTAGTTCTAACTACAGCTAAAAAATAAATAAACAAAAACTACCTACACCCGGTTCAAGCTAAACCCTTGGAAAAGAATCGTGACTCAAAGAAAAACTAAGGGGGAGTTACTACACCACCTAAAAATAAAAAACAAATCTTTTTGGTCTTTTCTCTAGACTTACTTTCCTCAAGAAAATTGTCTAAAGGATCTGTCATCACCAAGAGTCTCCATATTCCTTCTTTATTTTTAATTTTTTTTTAATATATTTTTTTATCGACTTAGTCCCTCAAGAACCCCGCCGAAAGAGATTTGTCGTCGGGACAAGTCACTTACCTACTTTAACTTACCTAATGAACTATTACTCAAAACACCAAAAACAAGCAAAGCAAAACCACAAAAAAATCAAACGGTCAATTGTTACAAATACATAAATACACTGAAGTATCCCCCACCCCACACTTAAAATGTAGACATGTCCTCATGGCATAAAAATTTAAAGAATAGTGAGGTAAAGGAACTTCCCTGAAAGATCACTCCTAATTGGAGATGGTGTCTGGGTTCACATTGCAAGCACGACCCATAGCTCTCAGCCATCCTAAGAATTTCTTCTCCGACTTCACCTACCGGTCAGCCACCGCGTCTACACGGGCACCCAAATCAGGGACCGAGGTACACAACCCAGCTATTGTAAGGCCCCGTGAAATCCCTACTCAAAAACCCGGATTCCGTGGTGCCAAGTTAGGAGCTTGTGTTAACTAGCACGAAACTTTTTGGATTGAATAATGCATTAAAAAGTCGAAAATAAGTTTCCAGAAAAATGCAAGAAATGCGGTCGCATAATCGAAATGCGGGCCGCATATCTGCCGCAGAGTGAGGCAGAATGTTGGTTAAAGTTGAAGTCAGTTATGCGGTCGAAATGCGATCACATAATCAAAATGTGGACCGCATAGTCGTCTCATATTTTCCTTTGAATTTTGCGAGGGTCAGTTCTGCGGTGCACTGTGCGACTGTAGAACATTAATGCGGACTGCATTCTTACCCCAGACTGAGTCAGAATGTTTAGTTTTTGGGGAGCATTTTGCGGTCCATTATGCGGACCGCATGTTTACTCTGCGATCGCAAATGCAACCGCATATTTGACTCGGGGCTCCAATTTTCTAATTTTTAACCCGACCTCCCTATCGATATAATCGACATTAGAGCTCATTTTAAGCATGTTTCCTGAGATTTTTAGAGAGAGAGAGAGAGGGTCTCAAAGGGGAAAGTGTCACCCATAAAATTCTCCTTGATCCTTGCTAAAACATTGAAGAAGGTCAAGTGAAGACACCAAAATTTTCATTCCCAAGAGGTAAGATTCATAACCATAGCTCCTATTTCTACACTTAGATACATGGGGCCAGTAGAAAAGTAATTCAAGAATATAAGAATGATGTTCTCTACATGCATGTCAAACCATAGGATATTGGAAGGTACAAAACTAAAAAGAAGGCAGTTGGGGGTATAAAATGATAGAAATTCCTCACAAAAAGGGGCTAAGATCACAATGCACCTTTATTGTTTGATGATATGCTCGAACCAAGCTAGAACTTCAGTTTCATCTCTAATTCTCGATTTAATTTGTAATTCTTACTTAATAGATCGAAGTGCTAAGAGTTTCAGAAATTATAAAAGAGTAAGGAAAAGCTTTATTAAGGTATGTATGGCTAAAACCCCTTTTTTATTAGAGATTGAGCTCCGTTGTCATTACGAAAGTATGGTAAGAGTTGAATTGGCTAGTGTATTGATTGTCATTACGCAATTGATTGATTTGCATATATCTATACATATTCGTGAAGGGTGTGCCTCAATATGAATAATGTGCCAATCTTGTCAATTAGATAATGATGACAAGTACAGCTATGTGTTGGAATACTTGGGCTATAAGCCAACATTGAAACAAAGAATTATTCATGCTAGCTATGTGCTCACTTACCTGTGATTGCAACTTGAATTATCCTTAGTATATGTGTCTATGACCACAACTTGTAAGATGAATATTAAAAAGGGGAAACAATGTGGTGATGGTGGCCATGAGTGCCCCAAGAACTGTTATGATATGTGTGAGATAAAGACTTGAAGTGTTGACTAATAAGAATGGAGTAATGCCTCCAATGAGGTGACTTAGCCGATCGG
The DNA here is from genome assembly GCA_026770625.1 of Nicotiana glauca. Taxonomy (NCBI): domain Eukaryota; kingdom Viridiplantae; phylum Streptophyta; class Magnoliopsida; order Solanales; family Solanaceae; genus Nicotiana; species Nicotiana glauca. The sequence goes on along the minus strand of MU719103.1, from coordinate 20,014 downwards.
GTCGTGATCGGACACCATGACACACTCATGGTGGTAATGTGCTGATATTGAATTCTGGATAAGGGAAATGAATTATTGATTGAGAGTAATGCCTCCAATGAGGTGACCTAGCCGGTCGGGTCGTGGCCGGACT
>MU719103.1:0-19502 GCA_026770625.1 Nicotiana glauca | reverse complement strand
ACCTTTTGTCATTTACAGCTTTTCACTTTTGAGGTATAGCCGGGGCCTTGTTGCCGGCATAGTCATGCTTATCTATTGTATCCTTAGAGGCTCCAAAGACACTAGTGTGGGTTATGTACGGGGTTCAGGGAGTCCACTATATGTATATGTTGTGATCCTAAACTTGTGAACTCCTTAAGCTGTAACTCTAATAGAATCCTTGAAGCTAGCTTATGTACGGTAAATTTTTATAATATGAAATGAATCAGTAATGTGGTATACACCGTGTATTATCATCTAAATAAATCAAAAGCATGAGTTCCATATTCATATTGAGTTGGGGTAGAAAGTGTTCGGTTAGGCTTGCTCAGTCGGGTTCACTTGATTGAGTGCCGGTCGCGCCTCCCGAGGTTGGGGCATGACAGCCATCCCCTACTCCAAAGCTATCATGCAGGTGCTCCGGCAGGGCTGTGATGGGCCTGCCTCTTCCACTCTCATAGGTGGTGGGACCTCAGCTTCCTTAGCATCTTCATCATCAACGTCATCATTTGAGTCATCAACATTCACCACCGGCTCTATCCCAATTCTGATTTTTCTTGCCAGGAACGGGGCTTTTAGTGGTAATTTCCCATCAATTCTAAGGTCTTCTGGGACTCTAGCAAGATGGCACAGCCTAGTGACTAGAGAAGGGAAGTAGAAGACCTTGAGTAACTCAAGTGATCTAATGAGTATCTCATCATGGAGTAGCCTGGCCACATCAAAATCCCTGTGTGGCATGAAACAGTAGATTGCTGAGGCCCGTGGTAGATTAACATCGATCGTGTTGCTGGAGGGCAACAACCGACTGTTGATAATGGTTAGCCAACACTTAGCCTCCCAAGTGAGATGTTGGGAGTTAAGTGTGATTCTGGGCTTAATGCCCATGTATTCTCTGTATGGCATACAGATAGTCTCCAGGAGAGTTTCTCACAAGGCACGTGCTGAGCTAAAAGTATGATAATCATCAGATTCCCCCTGAACACTAGCAGCTGGTACACCCTATGGATGGTCTCAATGATGCATTTACCCGGGTATTGTGCACAGTAACAACCCCATTCTCATGTTCCGGGCAGTTTGCATAGAACTCCCTAACCATATGAACATTGGACTCCTCAGGTACCTCGAAGAAGATGTCCAACTGACACCTCCTCAACTCATTGAAGATATTCGGGCATTCCCCCTCTAAGGCTTGTCGGTCAATATGCACCTCATGTGGCAACTTCTTAGCTGCCTTTGCATTGTACCGGTCCTCTACCGGTTTGGAGACAAACCGAGCGCGGTCAAATTGTGTCGCACTAGCGTGCCCCCTACCTCTTGAAGAGCTTCCTGGTCCACTAGCGGAGGATCCGGTGTTGCATCTCTTCTTATTAGTTAGTGTTTGAAATGTGTGACCATGGGTGGTTACTAAGACTTCACCACAACCATGTCACATTAGCCCTTATAACTCCATTGGGGCAATTTCCCAAGCACCTTGTGGGCAAAACAATTTCTTCATACACATAGCCCATATGGATACATCAAAGCTTCCCCAAATCAAATCTTCTACTACACCATCACACCCCACAACACCCTTCAACATACCTCTTTTCACCACATTATAAACACAACCCCTTCACCAATTTGTCCTGAAAACAAAATTCAAAAGAAAACAAGAAAAACGCTAACCAACAATCTAAAATTTACTACACCATGACAACATTCAACTACATAACATCTAAAATAAAATACAAAAGATGAGGGGAGGGATAAGAGACATACCTTGTTGGAGGAGAGAATTAGAGGATTGGGTATGGGGGAAGTATGAGGAGTGAAGAAGAAGAGAAGAAGGATTCAGGAAGTTAGGGTTTAGGGGTCGGGTGTTTTGGGGTTGTTTAATTAAGGGAGGGGTTTTAATAAATATAAAATATAAGAGGAAGAAAAGAAAGAAAAAGAAAAAAATAAACAAAAAAAACATACTTGGTCCCACCGCGGTCGACCGCGGTGGGTCGAAAAGGTCGAGGCAGAATGTTTACGTCTCACAGCGATTCTACTGTGGTCCCACCGCGGTCGCGGTGGGTTGGACGATGTCACCGTGGTTTCACCGCGGTCGCGGTGAGCTACCCAATGTCGAGGCAGTGTCCTCACCTCTCACCACGGTCCTACCACGGTTCCACCGCGGTCGTAGTGGTTTTCCCAGTTCTTTTTTATTTTTTATTTTTTTATATTTTATAATGGTTACATACACGAGTGAAATATAACAGTCATGGGTTGCCTCCCACGTAGCGCCTGATTTAACGTCGCGACACGACGCAAATAGGTGCATTTAAGGCTCGCTCGTCCTCTGAGGTTCCGTCAGGTGGATCTTTGACACTTCCTTTGGTTCTTTCATGCCTATGTATAACTTTAATCTCTGCCCATTGACTCTAAATGTGTGAGAGTCTTTCTCCGAGGCAATTTCCACAGCTCCTGAAGGGAATACTTTGAGCACCCGAAATGGACCAGACCATCGTGACTTGAGCTTTCCCGGAAATAACCTTAATCTTGAGTTATAGAGCAATACCTTGTCCCCGGGGTTGAAATGTCGCTCAACAATGTTCTGGTCATGCAACTCCTTCATTCTCTCATTGTACAATCTTGTGCTCTCAAAAGCCAGATATCTGAACTCATCGAGCTCATACAATTCAGTGATTCTCGTTGTGCCCACAGCCTCAATGTCTAGGTGTTACGCCCCAAACCTAGGGAGGCGTGACTGGCACCCTTTTGCCGCACTGGCTTGAGCGAACCACTCTACAATATTTTTTTTCTTTGTAACTATCATGAGCCAACATGGCCACAACTCGTAATGTACAATTATAAGTGGGCAACACTGTATCAATAAACTATCGTTCTTAAAACATGAATACATATGGGCTGTCAGGGCCCCTGACATACTGTACAAAATAAACCTCTATCTACAAAGCCTCTAAAATTATTTGACATCAAATGGGATAGGGTACCGACCTACCCATAATTGTGTAGCAAAATTCTGACACGATGACTCATAAACTCGGTTGCACTCCGAATGAGGTGGAGTCTTACTGATCCTTCGCTAAATGCCAATCTCGTCTACTATGAGAGCTTGTCAAAATGATTATCTATACCAGCAGGTATGAATGCAGCGTCCCTAACAAAAGGACGTTAGTACGAATAATGGATTGAGTATGTAAGGCATAACTCAAACATAACAATTAGTCAACATTAATTAAAGACGTATAAGAATCAACCTGAATCTCTGAAGTGCCACCATATATGTATACTTATTATACTCACATATCTATATAATGCTTCTCTTTGAAACTATTATCCATATCGTATGATGCATGATTGCCCAACTGATCAGTGATAACTGTCCGACCAGCCGTAGCACGATGGTAAATGCATGACTGCCCGACCGGCAGTAGATCGATGGTAAATATGTAACTGCCCAACCGACCGTAGCTCCATGGTAAATGCGTGACTGCCCGATCGGTCGTAGCACGATGGTAAATGCATGGCTGACCGATCGGCCGTAGCTCGGTAGTAAATATGTAACTTCCCGACCGATCGTAGCTTGGTGGTAAATGCATGACTGCCCGACCGGCTGTAGCTCGGTGGTAAATGAATATGGATGACTGCCCAACTGGTGGTAAATAACGATACATAACTGCCCAACTGGTGGTAACTGCCCAACCGTCCGTAGCACGGTGGTAAATATGTAACTGCCCAACCAACCGTAACTTGGTGGTAAATGCATATGCATGAAGATACATGTATTACTATATTATAAAAATTAACATTTCTATCATATACCTCAATAAGGACTAGATACATACTTAGACATGCTTGAATAACACTTTACAAGAATGAATAACATGGACATCCTTAACTGATAAGAGTAGAACCATTTATGGAATATCATTATGTTTACGTATCATTACTTGAATCATGCCAAAAGAAAGAAGGGATAGCCTTAACATACCTGTAAGTACCATGGTCTTCTTCAGGTTTAAACCGGAATTTGTTTTCATGTCCCTTTTACTAATAATATACCGCAGGGATAAATTTCTAAAGTAGCTTGATATCTCCACTACACTCTGCTCTTCCAATTCTAGCTCGTTGTCTTATATTTCCTTTCTTCACTTCTTACAAAAGTACATAAAGTAACTTGATATGTGCTGTACATAAATAAATATAACAATCCGCCACAAGGTAAACCTGCAGCAATATGGTCGGCATCTATATTTGTGTCACCAAATGCTTTAGCTTGATCATAGGGGAAACCACATTGTAAGAACTTGTCTTTGCAATTTGATCATCGTCACCTTTGTAAGAAACCTCCTTTGTTCTGTTAGAGACGACTTCGAGTAGGTTTGCAAGTTACAAATTGATGCTTAATAAACGTGTAAGCATGGGTTTATATAGATGATAAAAAGTCGTTGTTGAGAGCTAAATATCAAGGCGGGATGTTGCTATAATCATCTTCTAAAAAGGGTTGGACTCTTTCGAGAAGGAAAATTTGTAAAAGTATCGTTCATAGTTCTAGTAGAATAAGGAAATGATTCTTGTTGATTGGCATGGAGGAAATCAACTCCCTCTCTGACTTAAAGTCCTTTGACAATTGAATTACATGAAAGACATCCTTATTTTCATAAACTATCTCAAGTCCTTTGTATTTTTGAAGGTTATATGTGATAATGCTTAAAATGGAGGACAACCATGAAAAAGACATAATGTGATACGTGGAAGCAAATTAACCAAGTAGGTCAAAAGAACTTAACTAGTCATGATGATAATTGATTGATGTCTAATTCCACGCGCTATCAAAGAAAATTTAGTTGAAGTTTGAAATAGAATTAGGAAAAATGGATTTCTTGGAAAATGTCATACAGATGGAATGGACGTTGGAAGGAATGGATGTTGGAAGTATTATTGACTTTGGATACCAACCCATTCAACATTATAAGAATCAAAATTTAGTCACACTGTGAAGAGAGTGTACACAGAAAGTCTCAAGGAAGTATCCCGCTACAGTAATTAATCAATTAACCGCATAATTAAGAATCATCTTAAATACTTAAAATTCTACTTATTTTTGACACACTTTATACACCGTGCTATTAGAGTCATGTGGTACCATGTAAAATAAATTTATACACTATTCTTTCATTAAAACATCCATGTAAAAATACATATATTTTCCCAAGTTATAATTTTCTTAATCTCACATAAAGAGTAAAAATTCTCGTACGCTTAATTCTTAAAATGGTAAAAATATAATCTTCTTTTGTTGTGAGAAAATAATTTCTATATTTACAATAGAGAGAATCTCATAAACTTTCTTATATTATATGTATAATTTACCATATTCAAAAATAGTAATGATGGTAACTATCCAAAATTATACTTATAAAATTTTTATTAAAATACTTCAAATAAAAGGAAATACCAATCTAACATAATATCTAATGATTTCAAGGTTGTAAACTTATTGGGACTTATAACAATAATGTTTTAAACCCTCTATAACCTCATAATAGAAATAATCCCTTCGAACTCATATAGATTACTACGACTCACCCTAATGTTAAAGTACGAGATGTAACACTAGGTTCAGCTGTTTCAGTGCCCACCAAGATTTGTGTTCAAGTTCCACTGGCAAGTGGCAAGCCTTCCCAAACACCAACTTATATAGTGACATATCAATTGGTGTTTTAAAAGCAATTCTATAGGCCTAGAGTGCATCATCTAGCTTTTTCTCCCAATCAGTTCTTGTGGCGTTTATAGTCTTCGTCAATACACTTTTTATCTCTCTATTAGACACTTCCACCTGTCCACTTGTCTGCGGATGATACGATGTTTTCACCTTGTGATGCACATCATACTTCACTAGGAACTTCTCAAAGGCTCGATTACAGAAGTGGGTGCCTCCGTCACTGATGATAGCTCTCGGTGTCTCAAAACGGGTGAATATGTTCTTCTTCAAAAACCCCACAACTACTCTTGGATCATTAGTGGGAAATGCTGCAGCTTCTACCCAATTGGACACATAGTCTACAACATCAAGTATGTACTTATTGCCAAAGGAGCTGACGAAGGGTCCCATGAAGTCAATTTCCCAAACATCAAACACTTCCACCTCTTGAATCAGGTTCATGGGCATCTCATGGCACCAAAAAATGTTCCCGGTTCGCTGACATTCATTGCAGCCCTTCACCCATTGGTGCGCATCTTTGAACACTATTGACCAAAAGAACCCGGCCTCTAGCACTTTCGCAGCTGTCCTAACTCCTCTAAAATGCCCTCCATACGCTGATGCATGACATGCCTGCAAAACAGAAGATTGCTCTATCTCGGGGATACACCTCTGGATCATATTATCAACATATATTCGAAACAGATAAGTTTCATCCCAATAATACATGCGGCAGTCACGATAAAACTTTTTCTTTTGTATAGAGGAGAGATTATAAGGAACTATACCTCAAGCCAGGTAGTTTGCAAAGTCTGCATACCATGGCACTTCCTCAAAACTTGTGGTGAGCAGCTGCTCGTCTAGAAAGGTTTCCAAAATGTCCTCAACCTCATTTGAATTTTTAGCTCCCTCAAGTCGTGATAGATGATCAGCGACTTGATTTTCCGTACCCTTACGATCATGAATTTCGAGGTCGAACTCTTGGAGTAACAACACCCAACGAATTAGGCGCGGTTTAGATTCCTTCTTATCAATCAAGTACCTGAGAGCTGCATGTTCAGTGTATACAATTATCTTAGAGCCAATCAGGTACGATCTGAATTTGTCAAAAGCAAACACCACCGCCAACATCTCCTTTTCCGTCACAGTGTAATTCAACTGGGCTCTACCCAGCGTTCTATTGGCATAGTAGATTGGATGTATTAGCTTGTCTTTCCGCTGTCCCAGCACTGCCCTCACTGTGTAGTTACTAGTATCACACATGAGTTCGAAAGGTTGCTCCCAGTCGGGGGCAACAATGATGGGTGCTGTGACTAGCCACTTTTTCAGCTCCTCGAATGCTACCCTACAATCATCAGAAAAAAAGAAGGGGTGGTCTTTTTCTAACAACTTACAAAGAGGGTTGGCAATTTTTGAGAAGTCTCTTATGAATCTCCGGTAGAAACCGGCATGCCCGAGGAAGCTCATGATTGCCTTGACTGAAGTTGGAGGGGGCAACTTTGCTATCACATCCATTTTAGCACGATCCACCTCAATTCCTTTGCTTGACACTCGGTGCCCCAAGACTATGCCCTCTTGTCCCATGAAATGGCACTTCTCCCAATTAAGAACCAGGTTAGTCTTAATACACCATTTGAGCACATGAGACAGATTTATAAGGAACTCATCAAATGAGTTTCCCACCACTGAGAAATCATCCAAGAATACCTCCATTATGTCCTTTACCATGTCTGTGAATATGGCCATCATGCACCTTTGGAATGTTGCGGGTGCATTGCATAGGCCAAATGGCATCCTCCGAAAGGCGTAAATTCCATAAGGGCAAATGAAATAAGTCTTTTCTCTGTCCTCAGGTGCGACTGAGATCTGATTGTAACCTGAGTACCCATACAGAAAATAGAAGTATGACCTCCCTGCCAATCTGCCTAACATCTGATCAATAAAGGGAAGTGGGAAGTGGTCTTTCCGGGTGGCTAGATTTAACTTTCTATAATCCATGCAAATTCTCCAGCCCGTGACGGTTCGTGTTGAGATCAGTTCATTGTTATCATTTTTTATCACCGTCATGCCACCCTTCTTAGGCACACATTGTACCGGGCTAATCCAGCTGCTATCAGATATTGGGAAAATGATTCCCGCATCTAACTACTTTATCACTTTTTTCTTCACCACTTCCTTCATGTTGGAGTTCAACCTTCTTTGGTGTTCCCCGGAAGGTTTGTGTCCCTCTTCCAGCAAAATCTTATGCATACAATAAGTAGGGTTGATCCCCTTAATATCTGCCATGGTCCACCCAATGGCAGTCTTACACTGCTTGAGTACCTGCAAGAGTTGTTGTGCTTGCACATCTAACAAACTAGATGAGATAATAACATGTAATGTGGAGTCTGGTCCAAGTAACTCATACCTGAGATGGGCTGGTAATGGCTTCAATTCCAGCTTTGATGGTTCTTCAATGGATGATTTAGCTGGAGGAGTTTCTCTATTTTCTAAGTGTAAGGGCTCAAATTCAAGAGTTCTATCCCAGAACCCTCTGCCCTCCAATGCCAACACATATTTTGCCAGTTCTTCTCCATTCACCTCATCTAAATTCATCAGACATGCAGCAAGAGGATCCTCAATAGTCAATATCTCATCATCAGTTTCTACGATTACATCCACATCATCAATAAGAGAGCAATTGGCGAATTCACTTGGTCGGCTAATAGATTTATGCACATTGAATGTTATCTCTTCGTCGTTTAGTCTCATCTTGAGCTCCCCAGTCTCAAAATCAATGAGAGCTCTCCTAGTGGCCAAGAATAGCCTTCCCAAAATTATGGGAATTTCTTCATCCACCTTGCAGTCTAAGATCACAAAATCAGTAGGGAACACAAATTTTCCTACCTGAATCAACACATCATCCAGGATATTAGAGGGTATTTTTACAGTCCTGTCAGCCAGCTACAACAACATTGAAGTGGGTCTAGCTCTTCCAATCCCCAGCCTCTTATAATTCGCCAGGGGCATAAGATTTATGATGGACCATAGATCACAAAGTTCCTTGGCAAAAGCAAAATTACCAATGGTGTAAGGAATTGTAAAGCTCCCTAGGTCAGATGGCTTCTCAGCAATTGGTCTAGTCACCACTGCACTGCAGGTTTGAGTAAGAGTCACCGTGGCCAAGTCTTAGAAATTGAATTTTTAGGATATTATGTCCTTCATCATTTTTGCATACCCAGTCATCTCTTTCAAATCATCTATCAATGGAATATTTACTTGGATTTGTTTCAACATGTCCAAGAATTTCTTGTACTGCTCCTCTTTTTGGTACTTAGCCAACCTCTGAGAGAATGGTGCAGGAGGTCTCTTCTTCCCAATGATTTGGGATTGCTCTTTATCAGCTGCCACCTCAACTACTGGTTCCCGGGCTATCCCAACTTCTTTCTCAGTCTTAATCTGAATGTCATTTTCTTCCTGGGCAGGCTGGACTGTCACCTCTGTCAGTTTCGTTGACTCATCCAGCTCAATGGGCATTGGTATGAGTGTCTCAGGCTATCTGGTTTCTCGAGCCCTCTCTTGCTCTACATCCAAATCTCTGCCATTACTAGTCACACTCTCCCGAGATACGCTAGCTCGATTTGTTTATTACAGCACACTTTAGATTGCACCCAAGACTTCGTTATCCCTAATCCCGCCTTTAAACCCTCAGTTATTGATCTCTCATATACTTTGGGAGTGGTGTTGTTCGACCATTACCTAAATATGCACTCTCTCCCGAGTTATGCACTCGAAATAAGCATAACTAATTGAGGATCCTGTCAATTAACTACAACAAGCACATAGTTGAACAAATAGAGATTAAACTGGCAAACTATATTAACATAATAAGAAGTTTATCCTCAATAGGCTCCATCAAAACCCTAGACTATGAAATTATCTACTCATGACAAAATAAGATGAAACTACTAAATTATTCATAATGGGTAATTGAAAATAATGAAAAGAAGATAAAAGAACTCTAATGTTTTTTTACTCTTTTCACACTTGTTCTTGTCTCCAAAGTAGTCTAAAAATAAGCTCAAACCAATCTTGGGCGAGTTTCTAAAGCTTACAAGGGTTTGGAACAAGTTTTCCCGAATTTACTCTTTGGTCCCCAAATTTCTGGCGAGTGAACAGTGCACCGCAGTCGCGGCAAGACTGCGGCTCGACCGCGGTGAGTGCTGAGCATTCTGCCTCGACACTTGATTTGCCACGGTTCCACCGCGGTCGCGGTGGAATTTGCTCGGTCCATTTTTTTGCTTCTTTTTTTTGCTCGGGTACTTCTTGAGTGGGTGTTTTCTTCACATTATTGCCTCCAGAACACTTTGTGGTGCTTTCTCACTTAGAATATCCCCTGCGAAACAAAAGAACACCATTTAGAGTATTTTGTTGGCAATTTGCCTATATAAAAACAATAAAGCATGATAATATTAAGGTGTAAATATCATCTATATAGCCTAAATCAATCCCATATACATATAATATACGTGTATATAACGCCATCTGGTCATTGATCAATGTACATGTATAAGTGAATGAAAATGCATATGAAGTAAGTTAATAAGATTTTCTCAAAATGTCATAAGATCAATATGCCTTCGGATAAACTTCATCAACTACGTATTTTTTTGAGACCCATGTATATAAGATATAACAATAAGACACATGGGGAATCAAGAACATATGCATCCTTAGTACTTCTAAGAAGAGAGGCATTTATGAAAGTTGTACATTTGCTCGTTTCATTTGTATCGTAGGGATCATGCCAAAATGAAAGAAGGGATAGCCTTAACATACCCGAGCTGATTCTCTTGACAATCCCTCTAACACACATCAATCGCGACAAAACACGTAACGGTGAGATCGAAGTAGGAAAAAATCCGTATGATATTCTTGAGAAAGATTATACCAGGCTCCCTTAGAATTGCAAATCCCATTGCTATTTCATTATGTAGTCTTGTATGAATTTTTTTGTAGCTTCATCCGTTACTTTGTAGATATAAGCATCTCCCTTTAGTGATTCAGAGATTCCTCTTATCAATGTGGTTGTGGGCCCCACTTGATAAGGAATACCTTGCGAACCTTCGCTAAATGTGCCACCTAGCAATCTAAGACAAGGAGTCATTGTTTGATCTTAACAAATAGACTTCTTGCTTCCACGTTGGGGGTGATGTTCCCACCCAATAATTATCCACCAATTTCTTAATTAACTTGTTAATCTCCTACTAAACCAATAATTAACTAATTACCCACATAATTAAGAATTATCTCAAATTACTTAAAATACTAATAACTTTTAACACACTTTATACACCTTACTATTATGGTAATGTGGTACCTTGTATGTCACTAGTTCATAAATACAGGGTATTATAGCTTGGACCGTATTTTATTCCAAATTGAAAACCTTCAACAAAACTCTTTTTCTTTGATATGCTTACCTTCTAATCTTTACGGTACTTACTTATCACCTGTTATAAATAGCATAAATACTTATAACCTAAAAAATAATCTTATTCCTGAGCCTATGTCGATTAACTTACGACGAAACTTTAACGTACGAAAACACAAAATGTAACACCAGAAGCCTCCGTGAATTGAGAACCACACAAGAAATGTGCAGCCATAGAAGAGTTGGTTTGAGACCGCAGTCCTAAATTGTGCGGACTGTAGAAGACTGCATCGCGGCCGTATAACTCTACTTCCTGCCAGCTAAAGAAATTTTCGGACCACACATAAAATTGTGCGGCTGCAGAACCTCCCGAAGGGCCTTTTTGTCCGAGATTTTTAGCCCTGTATAAATAGATGAGTTTCACAAATTAGGTCAAGTTTTGAACATCTTGAGTTGTTGTAGCGTTTTTCTTTACTACTTTAGGAAGTTTTGAATTATTTTGGTGTTTTGACATTAGATTTCTTTATTTTAATCTTCCACTATGAGTTTAATTAGTTTTCTTCTCTATTTTCTGTAATTTCTGTCATGGGTAGCTAGACTTCTACTAGGATTGTGTCCCAATCCTAGAGTTAAACCTTATGGGTGATTACTTTAGTACTTATTTATGATTGGGTATTTATTATTTAGCTTGGTTCATGCTTCAATTGTAGAATTGATGGTTGCAAATATTGATTCATGCCTATTTGACTTAGTCTCTACTTGAGAAAGAGGGACCTAGTCTAGGATAACTTAGCGAATAAGGAATTGGATCAATTGAGCTATTGATTAACCCAATTAAAGGGTTCGACCTAGAGATAGAAATAACTCGACTTAAGTTCTTATCAACTATTTTGGTAGATACTGATTTGGTCTTGAGAAAGCCAAGTTGGAAAAAATCACTCTTTGACCAAGAGGTATTGATTGGGTAATTTAGAGTTGTGAGCTATAATATATCCCAATCAACTACAAAAGCATTAACGTCTTTATCCCATTAGGCAAATACCTAGGTTATGTTCACAACCCTAGGCCTTTAATTCAATTGGGAAAACCTCAAAAACAATTATCTCTAGTATTCTTTCTTTATTTTGCAATTATTAGATTAACATTAGAAATAGAAAACAAAATCTTGTTGCGGGAGTGGAATCTAAATAGCCCATCTACTTACTTCGAATATATACCCCTAGATCCCATCATAACTCCTAGTGGATTCAACCCCGACTCCTAGTTGGGTATTTATTATTGTATACGACTATTTCATATCTCTATTGAGATGTGTATTTGGACGTGATCAAGAAGGTCCTTTGCTTTAGCATTTTTCTGAATAGCTGGTGATCTTTATCATCGTATTTGTCATCTTTCTTGTTGCACTTGTTACCTTCACCATCCATTTTGGTCGGGAGGATTGGTCCATGACTGATAATTACTCATAGGTCAAAGTTAGTGGATCGAAGGAATATTTCCATACATAGCTTTCATTCATCATAGTAATGTCCATCAAATATAAGAGGTCTTACAATTTGCATTCCAAGCTGTACTAGAGGCTTTGTCTCTACTGCCTGATGTTCATCAATTACAGCATAGAGACTTATAGCCTCATCCTTTTTTTCTTCCTCTTTTTCACTTCCACTGTCCTCATATGCTGCCAAGAAGGCTTGCTTCATTGCTTTAGTGAATCCTTTACCTAGGATTTTTCATGTGTTGGAACTTTTTTCTCTCATTTTCTCATATTTTTCCTTTTCAGCTCGTTCTTTCCTCCATTAAATTTTCCACATTGGACAGTCCTTGACCATGTGATCTATATTTCTACACTTGTGCACCCATCATAATTAGCTTTGTCAATCTATTAAGGCTTACCGCTGATCTCTCTCTTAGATGCATTTTTGAGTTTTTCATGAACCTATTGAACTTAGCAAACATTTCTAGGTTAGGATCATCACTGTCATATTCATCTTCCTCAGATGCTTTAAGGACCAAGGCCTTATCTCTCTTTGGTTCTTCCTTGAATAGTTCTATCTTTCTCATTTCATGAGTCTTTAAGTCTCCAACCAACTCATTAAGTGAGATTTTATCCAGCTCCTTGGCTTCTTGGATCGACGTGAATTTTGATTCCTATTGAGCTAGAAGGATCCTTAGAACTTTGCTGACCAACTCTTCTGAGGTAATCACCTTTTCAAGTGATTTCAGTTCATTAGTGATTATGGTAAACCTAGTCATCATCTCCAAGATGGGCTCAGACTCCTTCATGGAGAAGAGCTCATAGTTTCTCATAAATAATTCTATCCTTGATCTCTTCACTTGGTTTATTCCTTCATGAGTAGTTTGGAGTGCGTACCATATCTCCATTGAATTAGAGCACACACAAATTATGTTGTACTCATCAGGACCAAGTTCATAAATAAGGATTTTCTTAGCCTTTGCATTCTTCTCCATCATTCTGAAATCTGCTGCCACAAATTCAGAGGGGTCCTTAGGAATTATTTTATTTTGTGCATTTTGTTTAGTAGGAGTCAATGGACCTTGGTTCACTATGGTCCGTAGTTCATAGTCTTCATATGTCAGGAAGTCTTCCGTTCTTGCTTTCCACCAACGGTAATATTTTCCATTGAACATGAGTGGTCTGGTAGTTGATTGTTCTTCATTAATTCCGGGTGGAGCACTCATTTTGCTTCCAATATCTCTCTAGGTATTAGCCGTGTGTGTGAGAGAAATCGCTCTGATACTAATTGTTAGTTTGAGTGCCCGTATGAATTACTAAAGAGCTTGGTTCTTTGCCATATTCCTTAATCGTGAAGTAAAATAATCAATAAAGTAAACACAGTAATTTTTACGTGGAAAATCACCCAGCTCAAAAAGTGCAAAAATCACGACCTACTACATAGGATTTTCAACTCCAACTCCACTAGAACAATGAGCCAAAATGTATCAATTAGAAGACTGTAATTCAATACTCTCCAGTACTCCTACTACCACTATTTGATTTAGAAGGAACTCTAATTTATTAAACATACACTCACTCTAACTTACTAATTGTTTGTGACACTTTGATTATAACTCAATTTCCTAAAACACATTCACTAGACTGATTCAAGAAGAACATAACACTGGTGCTCGATTAGAGTGTACAAAATGTAGTTCTTCAGTTGATGTGTCAAATGACAAATTCAGAAGTCTAAAATAGATAATATTTAAATGCGTGATCTTCAAGATCTTCTAGGAGTCCTATACATAGTCGGCTTCTCGTTTAATAAGACTCCTATTGTTCCAAGGAGTCCAAAAGTTTGGGGCTCTTGTCTCTTACTAATTTATTCGTATCTTCTCGGACAACAACCCTTATCGTGTGTAGTAGCATTCTTCCACCAAACTAGGGCCTATGTAACTTTGAGATAAAGTTATTGTCTTGTCCAGATGTACAATCATCAACCTGAGGAGATGGTGCTTTACTCTGAGGAGCTAGTTTTTAGAACAGTTAAGCAGCTACGTTGAGGACCTGGTTCTTAGAGCATTTCATGTAAACAAACTTTGTTAATCATCAAAATCTCAAAACTCAACAATACATGATGAGCAGCCACGTATAATACATAACAAATATACCCACAAAATTTTGCAATGTGTATATGATTGAAAAATTATATATAAAAAAATTAAATCAATTCTAAAACCATTATCACAAGAAGAGAGTGGGTGCAATACTAATTAAAATTATCCATGAATAATTTGTATAGTTTAGTACCTTTAGCATTCCCATTAATAGTAATTCCTGAAAATAGTAAATCAATAAGAAGAACAAGTGATTTAAATAAAAGGGATTTGAGATATTTTAGGTTACCTAATAGACTAAGGGGTAAATTTGAAAGTTTACTGATGGTAGGGATAAATTTGGCCGGATAGTATATTGATAGGGATAAATTTAGCTAAATAATTTAACGAAGATTAAATGTAGACAATATCCGAAAGTAAAGGGATAAATTTGGACCTTTTCCCTTTCTTAAAACTCCTCCTAACCCACCTTTCCCAGGATTTCCTATAAATGAGCCATCTATATTAAAATTGCTAAAATCTGATGAGTTCCATTCAATTTATATGGTGGTTTTAGGTGTAAGGGGTCGTTTGAGTCAGTTAAGAATTTGTGGTTTTAGGGGTAGAGGGTTGGTTGGACCAAAGCTTCTGCCAACTAAACACTCGTCCTCCATTGCACACTAATCCAACACAAAGTTGTGCAGAAATTTCATCAATCAACATGTGAGCATCCATTTCTTCACCATCATCAAGAAGGACATAGAACATACTCTAAGCATATTTACTTCACAATTAGCAAAACAGTGAAAACGAATCAAATCTTAAATGGATAAAACAATGAAGGAAACTGAACTTCATAAAGCTTAACAGAAAAGGAGTAAGACGAGTCCCACATCGAAAAGGAAAATGTAAGCACGAACATTTTCTTATATAAAAATTCAGCAATGTGGAGAGCTGAAACTCACGCAGCCACGCAGTGAGCACAGAGCGAACTATTCTTTCGCCTTTTACTAAAGAATACCGTGTGGGCATTGCATTTAGTGGCATACGACTAATTTTTGAAGGGGTTCTCTTGGTTGAGTGCCCTTACAATTCTAGTTTCATCCTTTTACATTTAACATTGTCTGTGTTGAGAAGGGGAAACAATTCATATTTAAGCTAAACATTTTATCGTGTAATAATATTTTCAATCATCTCTAACGGGCTTGTTTGTTATGAGGGATAAGAAATAATTAATCCCGGGATTGAATTTAAGAAAACTTTATTCTATGTTTGGTTGGTAGAAAATTACGGTATAATTAATCTCGGAACTAGTTATCCCGAGATTGTAATATTTTTTTTATCCCCATAAAAATATGGAATAATTAATCATGGGATAACTTTTTTCCAACTAAATGACCCCAAAATAGTAAAGACAATAAGAAGTCACAATGGAATACGTCAAGATAAAGACGCAAAAAAATTATTACCATGACATACTACTGGTTACCCATAAGTTTTAAGGGTTCAATTTTTATACACTAACAAGTATAAAATTATTTTATGTAGTAAAGCTCAGTATATATACCCATAAAATTATTTTATGCATAAGCATTTTCTATTAGAATAGCTTAAGCATAAGATGTCCCTATCGGCTGACATAAAGAAAAACAAGGAGATGAAGGGGGTGTGATGATCCAAAAGGTTATCACTCATTTTGAAAGTAAATTCTATGTTCTGAGGCCTTAAAAATCACTTTTTGTCTTACCTCAATTTGAGTGCGCAGTCCGTACGCGTTTCCGGAAATATTTTATGTGAAAACTAAGTAAAATAAGGAAATTGGCTTTTAAAATTGATTAACGTTGATATTGGTCAACATTCTTGGTAAACGGACTCAGAACCGTGATTCAACAGTCTCGTAGGGTCCGTAGTAAAATATGAAACTTGGACGTATGCCCGCAATCAAATTTCGAGGTCCCAAGCCCTAGAAATAATTTTTTGAAAGAAATTATTTAATTGAAATTATAAGAGTTTTTGGAAATGTAAAGATGTTTGAAATTGATGGTATCGGGCCCGTATTTTGATTCCGGAACCCCCGGAGCCCGGTACAGTTCTTATATAATAATTAAGTCGAATCTCTGAAGTTTGGTAAGAATCGGAGTTCGTTTGGTATAAATCGGACCTTTATTTGAGAAAATGGAAATTTTAATGTTCTTGAGTGATTTTATGAATTTGAGATTTAATTCATAGATGTTGATGTTATTTTGATGATTTGATCGCACAAGCAAGTCCGTCTGATATTTTCGAACTTGCGTGCATGTTTGGTTTGGAGCCCCCAGGGCTCGAGTGAGTTTTGGATAGGCCATGTAGTGTTTTGAACTAAGGAGCAATAGCTGGTGTGTTACAGATCTGCAGGCTTTGCAATTTCGAAGCCTGGCTCGCAAATGCAAGCTCGCATTTGCGAAGAAATATCGCAATTGCGAAGATGGGCAGGGCAGGGAGACCTTCGCATTTGCGAGGCTCAATGTCGCAAATGCGACTGCAGCAGGGATCGCAATTGCGAACGGTAGTTCGCATTTGCGAAGAAAGCAGGGGCAGGCCTACCTTCGCATTGGCGAAGCCTGGGTCGCATTTGCGAACCTGACTTCACAAATGTGATATCTGCACCTGTGCAAATTATAACTTAGACAAAATTTCTTTATTTTTTCAAACTCTCTCAAACCCTAAGCTTTCTTGGGCGACTTTTCAAAGAAAAAACTCTTCTCTAAATCAATTGTAAGTCATTTCGAACTCACTTTCTTCAATCTATAACATCTTTTTACATGAGTTCAACTCAAAATCAAGGGTTTTCACGGAGGAATTGGGTGTTTTTGGGTAAGACTTAGGATTTTTAATTTTTTGGGATTTGGTCCTCTATTTGAGGTCCGATTTCAAAATAAATTATATATTTGAGTTCGTGGGAGAATGAGTGATCGGGGTATGGTTCGAACCTCGGGTTTTGCTCATGTGGGCCCGGGGTCGCTTTTTGAATTTTTGGGGAAATTATTAGAAAACCTATTTTCATGCATTATAATTGATTCATTTAGCATTTATTGATATTGTTATGTAAATTGTGGCTAGATACAAGCGAATTGGTGGTGGAATTGAGGGGTAAAGCGGTAGTTGCGGCTTGATGGTATTCGTGGCATTGAGGTAAGTGTTTGGCCTAACCTTAGTGTCACGCCCCCTTTTTTCCCTTTGCGGGGGAAGTCTGGGTTCCAACGTTTATGGGTGTAATAACTCGTTTCCTTTTAGGAATTGGGTATTTGGAGAGTCGCCACCTAATGACTTGTGGTGCGTTAGGGCACCTAGAGAGATTAACTCTTGGATTGGTTTTCATACCAGAGATTAGGGTAAGGGCTCGAAATAACATTGGGGGGAAGGTGTTAGGCACCCC
Organism: Nicotiana glauca; assembly: GCA_026770625.1. Taxonomy (NCBI): domain Eukaryota; kingdom Viridiplantae; phylum Streptophyta; class Magnoliopsida; order Solanales; family Solanaceae; genus Nicotiana; species Nicotiana glauca. The sequence goes on along the minus strand of MU719103.1, from coordinate 1,412 downwards.
TCGTGGTCCATAACGGTGGATCCCACCTTAACTATGAATTAGTCCATAAACAAATAGTTTTTAAACACATAATTACAAATAAGATCAGGTTGCATATTGTATGACTCAGATAATAGACAAAGATTTGCACAAGTTGTATATATATAAAACAAAGTTTTAAACATAAGGGATTTGGAAAAGAGGATCCTAGGTTGTGGCTTTCTTGAGCCGAGGGTCTCTTGAAAACAGTCTCTCAGCCCCTCGGGGTAGGGGTTAGATCTGCGTACATATTACCCTCCCCATACCCCAATTGTGGGACTATACTGGGTTGTTGTTGTTGTTGTAGGTTGGTTAGCCTACAGGATCACCCCACACAATGTCCGATAAAAACTCCTAAATGAGGAGCTACACGTGACATTAGCGCGTAGTCATCATATCACATATTTACCCTTCCCACCCCCTTAGTGATTATTAAAGCGAGTGTTGGTTAGCAATCTCTATTACGTGATGTTACCCGTCCTTTCTTAATGGCCCTGGAGGAGATTTAGGACCTCTACCTATAGGCAGTTCTAGATAGACCCCTAAGATTTAAAGGATAAAATACTAAGACGACATGCAACAACAAATAGAACCTTAGCACATAAGGCAGAAAAAAAAGCAATTAGAGGCTCAAGTTTACCTCCATAAACAATGCACATAAGCAGCAGGACTCAAACAGAAGTAAGGGCCATATTGTTAAACAGTATCCTAAGACATGATGTCTAAGTGAATATCAAGACATAGGAGATAGGCGGTTTATTTTATAAACTCAGAAGTAATGGCCCTATCAGTTTGCCTACTGATTTTAAGCCTGTTAATCAGAACAACATTAAGTAGCGAAAACAGTTTCAGAGTTGCAGAATTTGAAAACGTCCTATAGGCTTGCCTAAATGCTGAATAGTGATGTCCTAAGAGCATGATAACTACGTTTGATATAGTAAAACAACGGGCATATTTTAAAACTGACTCTTGAGTTCCTATAGAAATGCTTTATAATAGTGAATTAGAGCAGTATTTGAGAGAATTCATTTTTAGGAAAAACAAACCATTGATTAGACCAACTTCGAATAAACTAATCATGAACTGGATTGACTTATTTGAACTAAACTGATTTTTTAGATTTATAGGAAGAATTTCTGGTGTCGTCCCATATGAGCATGATATCTAGTTGTCTATAAACTTATAGGCATGATTTCTAGTGGAAATAAATGTAAACAACCATTGGAACAGAAACTTGAACTTGAGCACATGCTTAAGTACGATATTTATTTGTGAAGTTGATTGTAAAACCTATAGGCATTGTCACACCTCTTTTTACAGTGCTTACACCCCGGCGAAAGGGATATATAAACATAAAAAGAGTTTTTCCAATTAAAGGACGGTTGAAACGGGAT
>MU719101.1:1241-15686 GCA_026770625.1 Nicotiana glauca | reverse complement strand
CTTCTCGTGCCTGTTTAACTTCCTCTTCCCGTATCTTTCGTCACCAGATTCTTGTCTTTTGAATCCTTAAGAATCCTAGACCTAAATGCTTCATTTAGGTACGAGATACGTATCTAAATTGCACCCCGTGCCTACTTTGAGTTCTTCTTCTCGTGTCTCTCAATTAATTATTATCTATTGACCTTTTGATCAATACACGTGTCATGCCATGTCATCTTTAATATAAATTCAGTTTTTTCCCAATACAAGCAATACCACTACTAGTATAAGCCTAGATGTTAATGCATCAACGTCTGTAAGTGCTCTCATGCACAACCTTCATGTATTCACTACTTAGTTTTAGTATAATATAATCTTTCCTATCAAAAAACAAAACAAAAACTTCCACACCATTTCATGTGAGAATAAGTTGCATGTTGGAAATTTGCAAAATCAGAGGTCTCGGGTTTAAATTTGGGTTGTGAAGTCGTTTTTTATTAGCAAGCATTTTATTTTAATAGAGGACTTTTTATTGGTGTATACGGGAAAAATCGGCCTTGAAGTACATTCCGATCTCCGACATGATAGGCCAAGCTCGAGATATGGTAACCTGGGGCCTAGATCGATGTAGGGATCTCATCAATTCTGAGTCCGGACCATAACACTTACTCTCGAGGGTATCAGGGACATGATTGGAGATCGATCATGGCCTTGATTAATTTCAAAGAACGTTGTTAGGTAATCAAGCTAGGCCACCAAAAGATCGTGATATCCGTAACCGATCGAATATCACGATAGGAATCTCGGCATACGTGAGATCAACAATTAGTTAATTAGGAGATTATACCCCATCTCCAATCACCTACCTCAATACACTGCACAACCAACTCATGGTTGCAAAAACTTATTAATCACCCAACGTGCTTCTTTGATCATATACCTGCACGTACAGTCATTCCTTTTATGCTATGGCATATCTGGACTACTAGAAATAAAAATAAATTGAAAAAATTTATGTTTAACCCAAAAATAAACTTTTAGTCAAAGCTAGAATTTAGAAGAATCGGGTTATTGATAATCGAAAAAAGTAAATAAAGAAGGAAATTTCGTAATACTCAAATGTGTAAGGTAGTAAATCATAATGTATTTCAGTAGTAACTTGTGTCTCAATTGATTACATATTTCCCCTTTTATAGATCTTTTTTGGGAATCTTTAGGGATGTCCATTACATCTAAGTCCTAATGAGGCTATTATGAATATTTAATAACATTAAATGCTACGTTATATAACCATTACATTGAATAGAAATATTCCTTAACGGTTCCAGCATTTATTTCTCTCGAAATGCTGTATCTTTATCTTCTTTCTTGACCAGGTTCATTATTCTTCTCGTGGCTCGTGTGTAATTACGCTCAAAGAGGGACGGGGCTTCCGAGCCTCTTATCTCGTACCTCCTTTTTGTTCTCGTATCTCTTTTTCTTCCTTTTGTCTCGCACCACTTTTTGTCCTTTTGTCTCGTATCTTTTTTTATCCGCACCAGTCTATGATTCTTTGACCAACTATAACCTTTTGACAATTCCACGTGTCATGTCACGTCATTATTCATTTATGTATATAAATTTCCCCAATACAGGTAGTCCCCCCACTTCCCATTTATTCATCAGTTTGAATACTTGGGAAGTGGATTTCATAAAAGGAGAATTTTTGTCACCATTAATACTTTGACAAAGTTGACGCTTCAACTGTCACTTCCTTTTAATGCACTAGACACGCGTTGCCTTCTCATTGGTTGCACTGTCTTGTAACACTTTTTTAGGCTATCTTTTCGGCTTCACTTTTCACGAAGTATCTATTATCATCATTATGGTTCCTCCATCATCGTACTTTTTCCCAATAATATAAATATAGCATTTCTTCTTATCTTGTTCCTCATAAATTGAATTGAACACTTTTGTCTTTCAAATTCCTTTCATTATTCCCTGCTTTAATTCAACTTTTGCATCCGTGGATTCATCGAGTTCTAACCCTAGGAAAACTTCCATTATAGATAGTTTTCCTAATGCTCCTATAAGGCATAGAAGAGGAGGTAAATTACGCAATCTAAGCTCTGCTCGTGGTAGCACTTCAACGCCTTCTTCTGGTTCTGGTCCTTCTTCTGGAACAAGGGGTTCTCATTCTCAAAGGGGTTCCTCTCGAAGTAAGGATTCTTCTGAGCCACTGCGTGAACCCTTGGTGGAAGAAATAATTCCCATAGAATTTTCTTTTCATCACGATAAAGAGTCTCTAAAAACTCAAGTTGTTTCACTAGATCGTGTTGATCCTCATCCCACTCTAATCACAAGTGTCTTAGCGCCTGTAGTTCGGAAGGAGTGTCATTGGGCTGAAGATTTTCCTATTATTATTCCTAACCCAAATCAAAGAATCACCTCTTATATTATAGGTTATTCCTTTGTTTACACCTACCCATTTACTTTAGGGTTCAAACTAGCCATCGACCCGATCATTCTAGACTTTTGTCGCTTCTTCGATGTTTGCTTGGGTCAAATTGGACCAATAGTATGGCGAGTTCTTGCCTGCTTGAGGCATCTTGCTAACAAGGCCAACGTAGAATTTACTTTCCCCCACTTAATTCACCTTTTTTCTCCTAGATTTTTCTGAAACGACATATTTGGTTTAGCAGCCAGGAGTAAAAGAGTCTTGGTGAGTCCTGAAGATGATAAGGACCGTGGCTGGTATGCTCGGTATGTTGCTGCCCACAATGTGGGTTTAGTCCGTGAAAGAAGCATCCTCTTCCCGAAGAAGTGGAATTTTGCACGTAAGTATTAAATATCCCCGTGCCTTTTTATTTTCAACCTTACCTATTTTTTACTATCGTGCTTCTTTTTCTTTTCAGCAACCATGGGTATTGTTGAATCTGTATCCAATATCCGTGGTTGGGTAGAAAAGCTTTTGAAGGTTGCACCAATGGAAGGTAGGACATGGAAAAACCTTTCTAGTCGCTATGGTTGGAAACCAATGACTCATGGTAAGAGTTTTTGTCCTTTACCTTAATTATTTTCGCTGTCCTGGCATTTTAACCTTCCTTTTCTTAGGTTTTGCCACTCGAGGAGTTACTTTTGAGGGTGTTTTGGCATCTCGTGGCCAAATTCCTAGGATCTGTGGATCAAGATATTACAGCTCCTCCGAGGTCTGAGAAAACAAAGTCAATCATTGAAGATGATTCTGAAGGAGAGGGTGAGGGCTCCCTCGTAACTAGACCTCGAGCCAGGAGACGAATTGTTTCTGATGATAAGATCAATGTCTCTCCTGACCTGCCCCTTTCCGAACCCGTTGTTACTCCAGTAGTCATTCGTGATGATGACATTTCTCCCCCGTCTGATACTGTTGACTCCATAAATCGACTTTTTATCAGTGGTTTTAGTAGTGGACCTTTAGGACCGGTTTTAGATGAGCCTCGTCTGTCTTCCTCTACCATTCCTGTGATGGTTTCTCTACCTCCCTCATCTGTTACTTCCATTCCTTTCTCTACTGCCCCTTCTCCAACAATCACTCCTCCATAGTTCATCACACAGAAGTGGGTTCCTCAAGTAGGAGTTCCACTATGAGGAATGTTACCATTGAAGTTCCTGCTAATAGTAGTCTTTTGAGGAAGTCTGGGCAAGCCGACAGCTGGCTCGAACCTTTGATCGTCCCTATTGAGAAAGCAAAACTTGAGAGTTATAGTAATATGACTCTCCTGAATAACATTGTTCATGCTAGTTTGAAGGTATTCTCTAATCTCTTGTTTTATCAAGATTTTTTGCTTTGGGAGCTTTAACCTTATATTTTTTAATATGAACAGGTCAACCTCATTGGTACTGAGCTTATGAATCGAACTCCTCTTTTAGAGAAATTGGCTCGTGACCTAGAGAAAACTGCTCATGACGCGGAAGAAGCTGCTCGTGCTTCTCTATTGGAGGCCAACAATTGGAAAGGCCAGTATGAAAGTTCACAGATTGATATGGACATTTTAGAGAAAAGAAAAAGTTCCCTAGAGAAACAAGTCCAAATTCTTACCTCCGAATTGGCAACGGTCAAGGCTACTTCAGATCAGTCTAAGAGAGAAAAAGAGCTTTTTGCGGAGCAATTATCCATGGTTACAGATGAAAATAAAGCTCTAAAAGCTTTGTTAGCTCAGAAGGAAATGGATGCGAGAGAGGTGGCACAAGAGCTTTCTCGAGTACAAGAAAAATCGCGAGCTTCCGCAGACAAGGTCCATGATTTGGAAAATTCCCACACCTCATTGCAATCATCCCATGATTCTATTTTGCTTAAGAACGAGGAGCTCAAGATTGAGGTTACTACCTGGGAGAAAGATTATGAACTTCTCAAAGAATCCACCAATATTGAAGTGAGTTGGACCTTTCTCAAGACCCGCCGTGACACCTTGGTAGAGATGAGCCAAGAAAATTTTAACCTTGAATCCGAATTGGCTAAGGTAAATGAAGCCATTGAGAGAGCACAACAACCACCAGATTTTTCATCTCCTGTAACTGGTCTTCCCGTAGCTGAAAATCCTTTGGTTGATGTCCCTTCAAATGAAACTTCTTTAGTTGAGACTGCTTTGGTTGGAGCTCCCATAGATGAAGTTCTTGTATCTGAAGTCCCCGTGTCTGTTGCATCTGAAGTTCCTATGTCTGATGAGATTGCTACGAGTGTTGCACTCCCCTTAAGTTCTTCCGCGCCTATTGCCATTGGTCAAGTTGAGGTCTCACCCGTGGATGCTACCATTACCGTGACTGAAGATCAACTCTTAGCTGCCAATGATGCAAGTGTAGTTGAGCTCGTAGATGATCCTTCTTCAGTTCTTTTTCCTTAAAGAGTTTTTTGTAATTTGAGGTTTCCCCTTTTTTGCAGGTGCCCCTCTGGAAATCCATGTTCAAAGTTTTTGGTTTTTTATGATAACTTTTTGTAATTGAACTCCTGGCTTAGAATTTTTAAGAGTTTAAGTCCCCAAGCTTTGTTTAAAGGGTACTTTTGATATGAACAATTTCGATGACCAAGTTTTATACTTGGTTTTTAATATTAAGAAGTTCGTTTTTCAAATTCCCATCTATTCTATTCATGCCTTTTACTTTTTAAGGACTTAAAGAATAGATTGCATTTTTATTTTCTAAAAATGCTTTCATTATCCTCACGATTAAATGACATGATTTTTATAAAAGAGGCCCCTTTTATGTATTGACACTTGATGAAGAAGACGTCTTAACTTCATAATGGTGTTTTATACGATATAAGAAATAGAAACACACATATTTATCTGAAATAACTTGAACAAGTTTTTATTCTTGAAGTTTTGACAAGTTGTAAATCATTCCCTACATGTATTTGAATTACATCTATAACTTTCTCCTAACTATTTTTCTTGTAACAGATTCACAAAAAATAGAACAATAGATATAGGGTTTTTTCTTATAACTCGTTTCAGTATATAGTCTCCACCCTAACTGTTTATGAAATATAGTGGGTTTCCCTTAGCTCCAAAACATTAGGAAGGGTTTGAGAAGTGACTCAATTGTTCTCATGTTTGAGAAATGATTCCCTTGTTCTCATGCTTGAGAGATGACTCCACTGTTCTCATGGGAAAGAACACTATGATGAAATGTCGTGACTCATTAGCTTCCACTCTGCACTTGACTTCTTTTAGGCTTGATTTTACTCCATATTTTTTGCCTTTTATATACACATGACTGTATATTCTATGTACTCCCCCAAGTGTTTGAGTGTTGAAGTATGAAGCCTCGAGCACTTGATAGTTTCCTTCATCTGGTCCCTTTTCTGAAAATGAAATACGTACGGGACTCGGGGGTATGATTATAGATGAAGACTACTTTACCCGTGTATGTTTCTATCAGAATTATTGTAACCCTAGGCCTGGAATTTTAGTGTATTCCATTTCGCCTTACAGGTCGTGACTCATCAATTTAGTACGGGTAAGCATTTTGCCTATCATCTAAAATCGTTAGTCAAATTTTTTAATAATTCAAAAAATAAAATCTAAAATAACGATACCTGACCATGTGTTTTTCCTTAGAAGTAATATTTCTTCAAAATGTACAACATTCCAATGTGAGGGAAGTATTTTCCCGTCCATTGTCTCCGACTCATATGCTCCTTTCCCTGCAATATCATGAATTCTGTAGGGCCCTTCCCAAGTTGGACTTAATTTACCTGTGTTGGCTGCCTTTGTAGATTGAAAGACCTTTTTAAGCACGAAGTCCTCAATTTTGAAGTATCGCAAACGGGCTTTCCGGTTGTAATATCGTTTGATCACTTGCTTTTATACGGCCATTCTTATTAACGCAGCCTCTCTCCTGCCTTCCAACATATCTAAATTGACCCGCATCTCTTCATCATTAGATTACTGCGTTGCTTGTGACACCCCCGTGCTTGGCTCTTCTATCTCAACTGGGATAAGTGCTTCAGCCCCGTAAACCAAAGAAAAGGGTGTCTCACCTGTACTTGTTTTCGTGCTTCGATCGTTGTTTTAATGTTATCATTTTCCTCTAGTTCTTGAATAGTGTTAGGCCTTGAATCCATGCCTGTTTTTCCTTGTTCAATTAAGGTTGGCTTTATACCCTCCTCAACTGAGTCCTGTAATTGCTATTTGACTTCACCTTGAATGGTTGAATCTGCAACGGAGTTAATACTCCTGGATGTTTGTTGATCACTTCTGATTTGACAAATCCCCCATAGTGATGGGAATTTAATAATTTGATGTAAAGTTGACGGTACGACATTCATATCATGTATCCATGGCCTTCTTAGGATCATATTATAAGCCATTTCCATATCTACAACCTGGAACTTAGTATCTTTGACAACACCTTCTACAAACGTGGTAAGAACCGCTTTGCCTTTGGTTATGAGTTATCAAACCCTGACAAGGTGTGCGCTTTTGGAACCAACTTTTCCTCAGCTTGCATCTCACGCAACACTCGTATCAAAATAATATTCACCGAACTGCCTGGATCAATCAAAACACGTTTCACGTTAGTATCATGTACGAGTAACAATATTACCAGTGAGTCGTTATGTGTAGTCAGGAGGCCTTCTACATATGCATCACTGAATGTGATATTCTCCTCTTCCAGCACGTGTCATAACCGTTTTCCATGAGTGATTGTCATTTTGGATATTTTATTGGCTGCAGTGTATGAGACACCGTTGATATCTTCTCCTCCACTTATAACATTGACTGTCTGTTTAGGTGAGGGCGGCTTCGGAGGCTCCTGTCTATTTTTCATATATACTTGTTTACCTTTCTCACTGAATAACTCAGTGAGGTATCCCTGCTTTAACAAATGATCTACCTCACTTTGTAAAAATCTGCAATCTACGGTTTTATGTCCGTGATAATTATGGAATTCACACCAATGATCGGGGTTTCGCCTACTTTGATTTGATCTCATCTCCTTCAGCCACCGTACCTTATCTCCCATGCCTCTTAAAACAGCCACGATCTCGGAGGTAGTTACATTAAAATTGTAACCGCCAAACCTTGCTTTCAAGCTCCCATCATCACCCTGTTGTCCACGTGTACCTCGATCATTGTTAAACCTTGATGAGGAGCTTGATTCCCTATGTCTGGGTTTATGATCGTACCTTTCTTGTTTTGACCTTGAGTCTTTTCCCGCAGGTCCCATATAAGGATCGTACCTGTTTTTACCGGATCTCCTTTCATTGTCTACATGCCTTGAACTTGTTTTCTCATCTGTTTTAGGCCGCAAGATGATATCTTCCTCGATCCTCATCTTTGTGATATACCTGTTGTAGATGTCATTCCACGTTGTTGCTGGGAATTCTCGAAGGCTTTCTTTAAGTCTCCTCGTGGCTTCTGAACTTTTCTCATTCAGATTACTAGCAAAATCTATGGCTGCCCAGTTGTCAGGTACTCGCGGCAACGTCATTCTTTCCCGTTGAAATCTATCTACAAATTCTCTCAGTAACTCGAAATTTCCTTGCTTGATTTTGAAGATATCCTCCATTCTTTTTTCAACTTTTTGAGCTCCCGAATGTGCTTTAATAAACAAATCTGCAAGCTCAGCAAAAGAATTTATAAAATTTTCAGGTAAAAGAGAATACCATGTTAATGCTCCTTTGGTGAGTGTTTCACCAAATTTTTTGACCAGGACCGATTCAATTTCTTGCTTAGTCAAGTCATTCCCCTTAACTCCTGTGGTGAATGCAGTGACGTGGTCTTGTGGGTCTAATGTTCCATCGTACTTTGGAATATCAGGCATTTTAAATTTCTTCGGAATTGGGAGGGGGGCGGCACTCGGCTTCCATGGTTGTTAAGAATATTTGTCTATGTCTACTCCTTTGATCACGGGCGGTTCCCCGGGTATTTGTTCTATGCGTTCATTTTGCTCCTTAAGCTGTTTCTGCAAGGTTAGTACGAGATTTTGTAAATCAGTATTGACTAGATTACCTGGGTCTCCCTCTTGAATTTCACTAAGAGTTCCACCACTGCCTGAATTAACCAGTCCAGAACGGGGATTCTCTAAAGTATTATTGTTTGGGGTTGGTGTGGGCAGAGCGACAGGTAATTGACTAACGAAAGCTTGAAAAGCTTTACTAACTTGAGAGGCAATTATTTTTTGCAATGCCTCATTCATGTTTTCAACATTGTCAAGTTGATCCTGTCCATCTGCATGAGATCCATCAGGCGTGCCTTCACCAGATCATCGTGGAGAACCTCGTGGAGAATCTCCTTAAAGTTGTTGGATTGTTTGAATTTCTGAAAGTCCTTGGGTGTTGTCGTTGTTATTAGACATGATTGATATGAACAAGCAAATCAAGTAGAAATATAGTTGATTATCAGATTTCCGGTAACGGAACCAATTTGTTTAACAAAAAAATAGACTTTTAGTCAAAGCTAGAATTTAGAAGAATCGGGTTACTGATAATCGAAAAAAGTAAATAAAGAAGGGAATTTCGTAGTACTCAAATGTGTAAACTAGTAAATCAGAATGTATTTCAGTAGTAACTTGTGTCTCAATTGATTGCATATTTCCCATTTTATAGATCTTTTTTGGGAATCTTTAGGGATGTCCGTTACAACTAAGTCATAATGAGGTTATTATGAATATTTAATGACATTAAATGCTACGTTATATAACCATTACATTGAATAGAAATATTCCTTAACGGTTCCAGCATTTATTTCTCTCGAAATATTGTATCTTTATCTTCTTTCTTGACCAGGTTCATTATTCTTCTCATGGCTCATGTGTAATTACGCTAAAAGAGGGACATGGCTTCCAAGCCTCTTATCTTGTACCTCCTTTTTGTTCCCGTATCTCTTTTTCTCCCTTTTGTCTCGCACCTCTTTTTGTCCCTTTGTCTCGTATCTCTTTTTATCTGCACCATCTATGATTCTTTGACCAACTATAAAATTTTGACAATTCCACATGTCATGCCACGTCATTATTCATTTATGTATATAATTTTCCCCAATACAATTTACACACTGTATAACTTATCAGTAATCCTCCACCACGCCATAAAATTTTACTTCTTAGGAACACCATTCACTACAAAAAAAGAAGAGGTTACCCTTGTATATTAAATGGCAACCTCCACCATAAGGGTTCTTCAAACTAAACACGGACGGTGCGAGGATTTGGCAGCAACTTCATATTTTTTCTTAATGGTTCCTTCAATAAACTCCTTCAGTTGATCGATTGCAATCATCCCTTCAGGTGAGACAGGGATAGCCTTAGTGGATGTTGCTTGTCTTGGGGGAGAGTCACTCTCTAGAACTTCTGGGATCTTGCCAGGTGCATAGGTGGATTCTTCTTCCATCAAGATTCCCACCATGTCTATCAGTTTGTCAATCCTAGCCTCTTGATTTTGCATGCATTTGGTCAAGCCAGTGATTGCTCCCGTCAAGTTTGCCAACTGCTCCTCCATAGATGAAGTGTTTGTCACCATGGCTTGCATGATTGTCGTGGACGATGAAGAGTAGCATGGATTTTTCACACAGGTTGATCCTTGATTGGGTCACGCTATATGGTGCAAGTGGGGAGGATCCATCACTTGAAGCATCATCATCTTCCTTTACATCAGAGTGCTTGGATCCGGAGAGATCAAACAGAGCAAGAGTTTTCTTGATCTTTTCAGCAACATTGCTTCCTCCTTCAGATGCGTTTGTGGAAGATCTTGCTCCTTTTGAGGATGAAGATCTAAAAACAGGGGTTGATGCAGATGGAACTTGGGGTGCTTGTTGTCGTAAAGAGCTTGTTTTGCTCCTCGTAACTGGTCCGAAGCTTCCGAAGGTGACATCGAGGATGCTTTCCACATCAGCATAGAACCTGAAGTTAACAGCCTTGGTGGGAGTTGAGCCGGAGTTGATTTTCTTTGAAGCCATTTCAATGTTTTTGGACTTTGGTGATTGAAAAGTTGAGATGAGAGGTAGAGATTGTCCCACTGGGCGTGCCAGAATTTGTAGACAATAAATTTGCCCTTTGAGAAAATAAAATCAAGACCAAAAATATCGCAACAATCGTAGTATTTTATTTCGAATATTTGAGTGTTACAATCTCTATGATTCCTCTGATTCTTCTTTTCAGCAGTAAATAAATTCAAGGGCATTTGAGCTTGATCTTAAATATATATTTGTTGCCTCAAACGATGATATTGTTCTTGAGCCTGAGCTTGATTGCTTGAACTTGACCTTGATTTGTTCTCCGCTCTTGAACTTGAACTTGATTTCTTCTTCGTTGTTGAGCTTGAACTTGATTTCTTAAACTTGATCTTGAAGCTTGAAACTTGTGGAGGAATTTATAGCGTTTGATCCACGAGCTCTTTCTTGCTTCTTGTTATAACTTCTGGTATCTTTTCTGAGTTATGAAGACCCCTATTTATAATTGTGGAAGGGAGGAGTTGTGATAAGAACAAACTCTTTTCGACCAATCAAATTGAAGTGTGCGCATTTGATTGGCCAGAACATGTCACTTGCACACGTGGCGCGATTTCATTGGCATTTTAGTGTGACTGGGCATGCCTTGCCATTTTGACACGTGGCATGATAGTATTGGCTCTTCCGCTTGACTTGACGCGCCATGTCATTTGACGCGTGGCACCAAATTGGCCCTCTAGGAAGATGTCATCTTGGGCTTAATGAAGTGGGCTCATCACTTTAGTCCAATAGATTAAGACTTATTTATTTAATCCATATATATTGGACTTATATACTTAATTCAATCATATTAGTCCATAATATTTATTTGGACCAATATATCTTGAATTTACAAATATAGACCAAATTAATTTTATGGATTTAAATCCAATAAATTTTGTACGCCTATATTTATCTTTAAATAAATCAGGCTATATATGATTTTCTCAATTTAACAACATACGTCGGAGTAGGTTATGCAGCCCACATCACCCACCTAACTAAAAAGGAAAAGAAAAATTTTCATCATCCGGATTTTAGTTTTAGTTATAAAATCTATAACATTCCAAAAATACCTTTTTTGTGTCATTAGTTACTGTATACTAAAATGTGTAGCACAAACCTCAAATTGTCTTTATACAACAGAACTGGTGGGGAACTATTTGCATCAAATCTCCCAGAATGAAATTATAATAAAGTATTTTACTCCAATAAAAAATGTTCTTTTTTTCCTTTAGTTGTTAATTTATTCTAAAAAAAATTCCAACTGTTATTTATTCAGAAGAAAATTAATCTCATGAAAAGGAGCGTTACCTTCTTGAAAATTCAATAGGATAAGCTCATTAACTTGAAAATACAGAAGTCAGTTAGGAAGAATATGAATAAACAATTAAGCCATCTTCCATGCATCAATAGTCAAAACGACAAATTGAGTGTGAGGCAACGACAAATTGTTACAATATAACACTATTTTTTTAAAGGGTAATGTTCTTACTTTGTGTCTCCCCATTAGCAGTTTACGTCTTGTGAGTTGTGACGTTGTGTACATCCTAAGTTCTCCTAGTATAATTTTATCGTCTACCAATTAGTTCTACGTGTTAGTATTTTAAATACATAGATTGAAATCTCCGAATTAATTCACATAGGGTTCAGAATTTGCACTTTTTTATATACATAAATTTTCTAAGATTTTTAAAAGAGACGATCGATATACATATACTTGGAGGTGAAGGATTGCAAGTAAAAAATGTTAATATCAATGTAATGACTTGCTGAATTGCAAGGAAGTCATTGTCATTTTAAAATAAAATATGTAACTTTGGAGTTAGAAATTGTAAGCTAGACAAAAGTTTTTCTTTTAATGTACTAAATGAAACATACACCCTTTTTGTTTTTAGAAAAAATTTGATAATAACTACTTATAAAAGGAAGAAAAAAGAAAGGGAAAGGAAAAGAAAAGAGAGAAGGTCGTGCCCCTAATGTAAAAGGTTTGTCTAGTTGCTTTTGAAGATCTCTTTGCCAAAAGGGTTAATGACTTAATGTGGGGTGGAGGAGAAAGTCCAAAATAAAATCATTGGAAGCACCAATTACTAGGCTAAGCCTTTTCTTTTTAATTTAAAAAAAAAAAAAAGACATGTTAAAGTTAAATTAGTATCGGCAATTCGGCATTAGTATCATGTTGTTCGATGCTTTATACGTCACATCTATCTAACTATTTTGTTCGTTCAAGCAACGTATTAATATCAAATTTTATTAATTATAAATAACAATAGCAACAACAATATATCCAATATAATTTCATATATAAAAACCGAGGAGAGTAATATGTACCTTGTAAAAATAAAGAGACTGTTTCCAAAAATTAAGGGCAAACTAATTTACATGGTAGGGTCCTTTTGTCCGGGTAAAGTTGCAGAACAGCTCGTTTGCTTACCTAAGAATAATATAAAATGTCAATAATTAGCGGAATAACTCGATTATTTGACCAAGTATCATAATCCGCCTTGTTTTGCTTATGTTGCTTTGCTTGCTTGCTAAACCAAAGAATTAAGGAAGCCATGATTACAATTTACTTAATTCATGAAAAAAGATAATTTACTTGTTCGCTCTTTAATTGTACCATTTAGCTTTGTGTTAAAGGTTTCCAATCCAGTCAAAACTCTCCATTAAATAATTGTACTTTTTCCATGGGTATAAATAAAGTTGAGATATAACTAAACCATTGTTTTAAACTAGAATGAAATGGGCGAAATATCTTGGTTTAACCGGTACACAACACATACAAAGCAAGTATTACTAGATTGAACTTGTCATATACTTCAGAATTTGTTTCTTGATATTTACTGTCACCAACATGTTACATTTGTTTAGCCTACCCAAATTCTTCTACAAATAAAGATAAGTGACTTTCTAAAAGAATTTCGACTAGTTGTGTTCTAATATACCCCGTGGCGTATCTAGAATTTTTATTAAGCGGGTTCAAAATGGAAAGAAGCAAAATTAACCTCAGGTTTCGAACTCAAAACCATGTGGAAAATTTGAACCTTCTTTACCAACAGACTACGAAGCAGATTCAAAATTAAATTTATATCTTTATTTTTCTGAAGACAGAAAAATATACTTATATACACAATGTTATTTTTCGACGAAACGGGTTCATATGAACCCTCTTGAGGTCTGCCCCTGAATATACCACGGTAAAAGAGATTCATAACTTGAGATGTTTAAAAGTAGATAATGTATATTTTAGTTACTCTTCTTATAGGTGTATCTCCAATTCTACAAGAAAACGGAAAACCAATAAAGGAATAATTTCATGATATAACAAAATGAATAGTCAGTAGCATGTACGAGACAATTATTTGGCAGGAACATTGCACTTTGCTTTTCTTTTTTTATATGGTCAAGTTATGATTAACATGTTGATGGATTATAATAAGCGAGCGGAAGCTATCCCAGTATCAAAATCACATATGATCTAGATAACTAACATAAATGAGATTTTACGGGTTACCTCTTGAAGCGTGAACATATCTCTTCTACCACGTGAGCTTTCAGTTCCATAACTTCTCAATGGAATCTCCATCAACCGCACAATCGTGATCCTCGAATGTTCCACGGTCTTTTACTGTGTTACCCAAATAATACCAGAAATAGCAATTTCGTGTAGGCGAAATTTCTAAGAAAACTTGGCTTAAAATTTCAGCCACCATGAGCTCACTCATCTAGGTGAAAACCTTATGTATTTATAACACAAGTTTTAAGGGTTAAGACTCTTTTCCAAAACCTGTTGGGTTTTCTTTTCCACAAGAAAAAGGATTCCTTTATTTCCTATTATTTAGGCACAGTAGGGACCACAAAAGTTAATTAACAAGGCTCCAATTATGGAATTACTTTCTAATTTTCGAAATTAATATCTACCATAATTAATTACAAATTATTCCACTAAAAATTCGTAATTGCACTCCTTATCCATTTTCGAAATTCATCCATTAAATCTTATTTGACTCCCCATGTTAAGATT
>MU719099.1:38091-66636 GCA_026770625.1 Nicotiana glauca | reverse complement strand
ATTGTTTACAATTCAAGCATAGTTAGTTTTCAACTGTTTATTTATTTTCAATCTTGTCTTCTTAGTGATATTAAATAGATACAGCAAAGCCTTAGTTCTCTGTGGGATTCGACTCCGGACTTTTAAACCTGATTATATTTGCAGTGACCGCTTATCCTTTTTAGGACTAGAGTTGGGCGTGATCAGACCTTTTCCGGCATAACCCGATGACTTTCCCGGCATAACCCGTGGACCTTTCCGGTATAACCCGGCTATTTCCCAGCACAACCTGGATCCATTCACAAGGATACACAATCCTGATTTGATTGTTTAGATATGTGTCACAACTAACTCACAAAATTTTCCTAGTGAAAACTGGGGCAGAAAATTTTGTTCGTTTGTTTGTCTTTGATGTCTTACGCAGGTTGATCTCAAAACACAAGGCACAAGATGACCGATGGAATGAGTCTCCATCCGGAATAAAGAAAAGAAGAAAAGAACAAAAATAAATGAGCTCGGAAATTGGAGCGAATAAAGGTGCGGATTGCACAAAATCTGACTGAAGTCACAAGCTCCGCCAATCCTGTTTTACTCAATGCTGCAGAAAGAAACAAGCACCTGCAACTTGTGAGCATCAAGATTCAAATCGAAATCCACAGCAAAATCAGCTAAGACTCAAGATCAAGTTTCAAGAGAATTATAGATAGGAATCTTGTAACTCATAGTTGATAGGCATAGCTAGCTTAGCTTTGATTTTCCTTTTCGGTGTAATAAGGAGGTCAGTAAGCGGTAGCAGGAGCAGCAGCAATAGCAGTAACAGTAAACCACAGCTACATGGTAGTCCCAGCTACCAAAACTTCCCGAACTACATTGACCTGATTCCCTTTTAGCCAGGGATATATAGGAGACCTTTTGAAGCAAAGGTTCGGTCAAATCTTTTCAAAAAAAGCTTCACACGGAGTACTCAAACGGGCAAAAATAGCTCGCTCACTTTATCTTTGCACGAAAACTCTTCGTGTTTTCGGACAAAGAGGGGCAGCTGTAAGCACGTAATTTTTGCCCTATATGAGAATTACTCCCAAAAATTCAAAATTAAATAGTTTTGCGTTGTGTGCAATTTTTGCGGATTTTGTGTTATTTTTCTTTTATTGTTTGCGTTTGTGTGTGCATGATTATTTGTCTAAATTAATGAAAATATAAAAATATGTTGCCTTTGCATTCTAGGATTTAATTTTACGATTAAGAGTAATCAAGTGTGCTTTACAAAAATAAAAAAATCACAAAAAATAATGTACTTCGCATTTTTATATTTAATGCCAAAGTCTTATGATTTTCTTTTATTCAATTTTGTGTGATAATTATTTTTAAGAGTTAATTAGCATTTTTAAGTTAATTTTGGTTCTACAATTTAAATTAGGATTTTTAGGTTTTAATTTTGAAGATTAGTTTAAAAAGAAAAGAAAACCAAATGAAATTAAAGAAAAAAAATGGGCCAATTTTGAATTAGAAAACCAGGCCCAAACTCTCCCACCCGGTCCAGTCCATGTCCATGCCCAGCCAAACGACGCCGTTCAGGCGTCTCAAATTTGAACCGTTGATCTCGCTTGATCAAACGGCCCAGTTCAGCCCCAGCATCAACTAAATGACGTCGTTTAAAGCATCCCCATCCAAACCGTTGATCTTCATTTGATCCAACGGTTGCAACATCGCCTTCCACAACCCGATCCAACTCGTTCCCAAACCAACGCAACCCTCACTTTAAAAAACGACGTCGTTTCTATTAAGTGTTTGATCCAGTCCATTGATTTTAATCAATCCAACAGTCCACAGCAATGGATCAAATTCAATATACCAAACACCTCCCCTCCCCAAACCTGAGACCCCAACTTCCCTTCCCTCATCTTTCAGACCTCCCCAGTAATGCCGTCGCTAAACACCGCCCATCGGAAATCGCCTCACGGCGGTTCTGATGGCCCAAACGCCCTCATCTTTACACCATAGATTCCACACGAGCTCCTCTTTCCAAGCCCCATATCGCCATGGCTCAAATCTTACCAGACCTTCTCGAATGGTCGATTTTGTAACTGTCGTCTCCACCGCCCATGGTGGCGACTACTCCAATGACCGCCAAAATAACACCCCTAAACCACCATGCCACCCTCAGTCCAAATCCTTACCCCTTTTACCTCGAATCATCCCGGTTCGTTTCGAATCTCCAATCGAAGATTCGAGCAAAACCTTAAACCTACCCAACCAGTCCCAAATTCACACCCCAGCTCCACCTGACCTCCCTCATCCCAAATTTAATGACGTCTTTGTTCAAATCGTGCTGGAACTGTTCAAATCCCAGATCGAACCAAAGAACCCTAGAAAAACCAAGAAACTGGAATTTGTCCGAGTTAAGGGAAATTTGAGGTTTTAATCGACCTTAGTCGAGTGTTCTCAGTCGAGAATACTCGATTAAGGTCCATTTTGGCTTCAAAACTCAAGTTGAAGTTTCAATTGGGGTGGATGGGAGTTTAGCCTATAATACTGAGGTATCTTCTTTTTCTTTACTCTCTTTTGTTGATTGCTTTGTTTGTCTAAATTGTTTCATATTTTCGGTTATTTTTTATCCCTTCTCCATCGAACTTTTCTTGGTCCAGTTTTCCTTCTGATTGATTAACCTACGTTTAAGTAATTTCGTCGATTAACCTGCTTTGTTTATAGTTCAGTGATTCTTGTCCAGTTGTTTGGTGTAAACTTGTTTTAATCTTAGCCTTTAGGTCCAGTTCAATATATACAGTGTTTTATTCGTCTTTGTTTAGCCTTAGTGTAGCATTGTGTTAGTATACTTGTCCCAATCGTAATCGATCCGACCTTAGTAGTCCAATGTATGTTGCTTTGAATCATTTGTTCTTATTTGGATACTATTTGGTCTAGCCTGAATGTAAGTTTGAGCTAATTGTGATGGATAATCTCAATGATTGCCATGTATTGGATTCAGTTTTGATTGCTTGTTAGAAGTCAGTTCATGTGGCTGAGTAAATGAGTTTTGATTAAGGAAATTGGTTATAGCTGATGGGGTACAGGGGATTGGATTAGAAAAGTAAATCATAGTAAGTTCAGGGGTATTTTGGGACTTGAAAGGTTCTAAAGAGGGTCAACTTGAGTGGTTTGCAGTAGGGTACTAATGTGACTATTAAACTACTGTTTTATCTATTAATGGTCGTTTGGGAAACATAATGGCATGGGATGGTAATTTAATACTATAATAGGCCCATAACCTTTGAATAAAGAATAGAAGGGGACACATGTTAGTGGGGAACCAACATAACTCAAAAAGAGAAAGAGATAGGAGTGGGGATTGAGAGAGGATGGGCAGAATCAATTTGCTTATCAGTTTAAGTGTTTCAATAGGGCTGTGGAGAGGTCAGTTGGTTGTATAAATAAGAGTCATTTAGGACAGATTAGAGGGGGCTTCTGGAATGCTAAAAAAGTGAGAATTAAGAGTAGAAACTGGCTGGTTTTTAGACTCCTGAAAATTAGTTTTATAGAGAGAAAGTCAGTGTTGAGAGCTTTAAGTCTAAGACAGCATTTTTTTAAAACTTCGGATCAGTCTATTTGAGTGTATAACTGGACACTGTTTCATTGGAATTTTGGGTCCAAATTTGGTTTAATTCTAGTTCTGTCTGGGATGTTTGTGTTGATGTTTGGGTTTTGCTGGTTTCATATTGTTCCTGGGCTTGGTCTATTACTGGTGTTGCTGTTATATTTGCTGCGTTGGTCTTTTAAAAGCTTGTATCACATTGTTGTTGCCTCTGCTGTTTGTTACTGCTGTTGCTGACCTTTGTTTCTTCTTCATCTTTATTCTAAATACCAGGTACACAGCTGTAACCTTGGCAATTGTAAGCTGAAATCATATAGAATGATTATATGAAGATATTTAAGCATATTAGACTAAGTTGTATTCCTAAGTCATGTAGTAATGCACTTAAGTCATGAATGTGTGTATGTTTCTGTTGGATTTTTGTAATAATTGGACTGCATTGTTAAATGTGAAGCAGTTTTTCTTTCTCTTCTGTTAAGAACAAGTAGTAACCTACTTCATGATTATCCTAATGTAATGGATGGATTAGTTTCAGTTGATGTCCGTTATTTATTGCACAAAGTTGTTCAAAAAGAAATGACTTAGAAACTTGGGAAAGCTTTTGAGAGTTTGGTTATCATTTTTACTCCATGTATAAATAGCATTTGGCCTAACTTTTTCGAATAGATGTGAGATCCCATAGGGTGAAGGCTTCGAATTCAAATAACTAATCAGTTGAGTTTATCTACTAATTAGGTAGAAGGTATAACTGGAGTTTTATAGTTGCAGGCATATATAAGTTTGTTAAGTTTGAATAAGCATCTTGAACTAAGTAAAAATGGGAAAGTAATTTGGCCATGTAGAGTTAACCTTGTAGTTTTGATAAAAATTCAAGAATAAGGGCTTCATTCGATAATTTTATTCATTGTAAGATGGTTAACGCCCTTGTACCAATATAGAGTAACTTTAAAAAGTATTTAGATAGTTAAATCTCGGATTTGTTTGGTTAATGGATTAGCCTACTTGCAAAATTTTGGGCCTTAGCGTTCCAGTGAACGGCTCAGGTCCAATCTGATTCATGTGTTCATGTGGGCCTGGACCAAGGCCTGCTACTGGCCACTCTTTCACGTAGCCCCGAGCGCGATTTTTCTTGTGGTCGGTTTTAAATTCGATAATTAATTAACTAGGGCTATTTTATTTATTCTTAGAGATAAAAAAATATAGAAAATCGTAGTCGCTTTTAGGTTTACCTTTTAAAACAATGAATGAGATGAGCCTCGCCGAACAAAGTACGATTAAATTGCGGGGCCTTCAATAAATAGTTATAATAAGTACTTAGAACTCGGGATGGGCTGTTTAGCAAATTTCACAGCCTTCCCCAAAATAATAACGTGTTAGTCTCTTTAGGCGCGTATTTTAATAACACTACCTCCGTAAATTCGGGTGCGCATTTATGCGACCCAAATCCAAATCTCAACGGAGTCGAACTGTGTCGATAACCGCGGGTACATTGATGTGACATGGTTCGAGATGCATTTTAACGACGTGGCAATTCTCTTTTAAATGATGAATGAGACGAGCCTCGACAAACAAAAGCACACAAGCTGTAGGGCCCTCTATAATTGTTTGTAAAACTACTTAGACTTCGGGATGAGTCGTTTAGCAAAAGTTCACGATCTTCCCCAAAATAATAATACGCTAGTCACTTTAAAAGCGCTTTTAATAATTTACTTTCTTAAACTCGGGTGCACGTTTATGTGACCCAAATCCAAATCTTAACGGAGTCGAAATGTATCGATAACCATGGGTACATTGATGTGACGTGGTTCGAGATGCATTTTCGCAACATTGCAATTCTCTGTTAAAATAAAAATAATAAAAGCGGTAAAGAGTTTAAAATTTGCTATAGGATAACATGTATTAAAATCAGATATTAAGTCATTTATAACAGTTTAAGGGACTGTGCTAGAACCGCGGGATCCAGGGGTGCCTAACACCTTCTCTCGGATCAACAGAATTCCTTACTTAGAATTTTTGGTTCGCAGACTTCATCTGGAAAGTCAAAAATTTCCTCGATTTGGGATTCAAGATAAACCGGTGACTTGGGACACCAAAAGCCAAACCTTTACCAAGTGGCGACTCTGATAAATAAATAATCCCATTTCGAATAATGTCACTTTAAATTAGAAAAACTCCCTTATACATTTATCCTTCGGGATAGGTGTGTAAAAAGGAGGTGTGACAGCACACACCATATATAAAATCAAAATCAATATCTAAATTCAAGACCCGAAAACCCACGAATCACAAGCTAAGACAAAGAAATACTACATAGCTCTAACTCCAGAATTTGTCTAATAAGAACAGAAAGTACAGAAGGGCTAAAATACTAAAAGCAGGAATGGAAAGGGACTCCTCGGTCTACGGACGTGGCAGATGTACCTCGAAGTATCTAAGTAGTCACCTCCCTCAAGGATGATAAGACTAAGAAGAAGTATCTGGATCTGCACATGAAAAACATGCACAGAAGAGGCATGAGTACACCATAGTGGTACTCAGTAAGTGTCAAGCCTAACCTCGGTCGGGTAGTGACGAGGAAGGTCAGGGCCGTACTGAGATCAAAAAGATATAAGGGTTAACTGTGTGAGTAAAACAGTATAAATAAGCGCAACAGTAAGAAATAACATAGAATTGAAAGAATAGCAACAACTAGAACAGTGACAAACAAACAACGGAAAGAAGTACAGCTCAGCACAGATATAACAACCGGGGCAACTTTCATGGTACCGTCCTGTAGTCCCAATCAAAACTATCTAGTGGATCTCCCAGGATACCGTCCCGTAGTCCATTATATATGTGTCCGAAAGATCTCCCGGGATCCCGTCCCATAGTCCAAATATCAATGCGCAAGGAGGATCTACCGAAAATCTCGATTCGTAGTCCCCAAATATAAATACCCAATACTGGGGGAATCTACCGGGTGCATTCCTATAGTTCTATATAACTGTGCAGGGGGATCTATCGGGAATCTAATCAGCAGTCCCAAAGTAAATGTGCAGGGGGATCTATCAGGAATCTAACCTGTAGTCCCAAAGTAAATGTGCAGGGGGATCTATCGGGAATCTAATCCGCAGTACCAAAGTAAACAGATAAGGGGGAGCTACCAAAATCCCACATCCGTAGACCCAATGTAAATACACAACAGCAGCAAGAAAATATTCAGAGAAGGGAAATTTCATATTAAGACAATTCTAGCCTAGCATGTT
This sequence comes from Nicotiana glauca, assembly GCA_026770625.1. Lineage (NCBI taxonomy): Eukaryota > Viridiplantae > Streptophyta > Magnoliopsida > Solanales > Solanaceae > Nicotiana > Nicotiana glauca. The sequence continues at coordinate 59,823 of MU719099.1, read as the reverse complement.
GCACAGAGTTCAGGTAAACAGATTGAACAATTAAGGCAATTAAATCGCTTAGACATGCTTTCCTAAGCTAACATAGGCTTAAATAGTACAAGTAATAAAAGCAGGAGAAGGAATATACTAATAAGTGCTTAAAGAAAATCGGATTTCCAACAATTTACATAAGTACACGCTCGTCACCACACGTGCAAGGCATTTCAATACCAAATATTTCAATCCTAAGGGGAAGGTCCCCCACACAAGGTTAGACAAGCCACTTACCTCGAACCGTCTCAATACTCAACTCGAAATCACGCACTTGCCACGAGTATCCGACTCCAAATGGCCCAAATCTATTCAATTCCATTTTATAATATAAATAATACATCAAGAAGCTGATTCTACAATTAAATTCTAAGCTAATACGTGAAATAATGGAAAATGACCAAAATATCCCTCAGGCCCACGTCTCGAAATTGGGTGAAATTTATATTTTCAGAATCCTCACACTCACACGAGTCTATTCATATAAAAATATCTCAAATCGGTTGTCAAAACCCCAATAAAAACTCAATCTCTAGGTCTAAGGACCTTTCCCCCAATTTCTACCAAAATTCCGAAATTAAAGGATGAATTTAAGTGAAGATTTATTGAAACTAGTCTAAACCGAGTAAGAATCACTTACTCAAGTCGCCCGGGTAAAATCCTCTCAAAAATCGTGATCTCCCAAGTCCAAAATATGAGTTATGGCCTAAACCCTCGATTTGGGTTTTAAATTCTCTGCCCAGATGTTTTTCATTGCAATCACAAGAAATTATTTGCGATCGCGAAGAGTAAAAGTGAAAGGCTCCAAAAATGGCCTATGTGATCGCGACATGAAGAATTCGATCGCAAAAGAGGAAAAGTGAAGGGTCCTCGAACTGGCCTATGCGAACGCAGCATAAGGAACGCGATCACGGAAGAGGGAAAAGCAAGCTTACGCGTTCGCGGTCGAAGCCACGTGAACGCGAAGAGTAAAAGGTCACTGGGCCACCAGCTCCCAGTTCTACTATGCGAACGCGAAAAAGCTAATGTGAACGCGAAGGAGGAAGGGACATTACTATGCGATCGCGAGTCAAGTCATGCGATCGCGAAGAACAAATTATGCCACCCCCGGAATTACATTACGCAATCGTGAACGTAAGGATGTGTTGCAGACAAGGAAACCAGATACCAGCAATTCAACAAGTTCCAAAATTGATCCGTTGAGCATCCAAAACACACCCGAGGCCCCTTTGACCTCAACCAAACCGACGAACATATCTCATAACATCATTCAAACTTGTTCCAACCTTCGGAACGCTCAAAAAAACATCAAAACACCTATTTTTCATCGGATTCAACCTTAAGAATTTTAAAAACTCTAAAAACACACTTTCGATCAAAAAGTCTATTAAACCTCGTCTGAATGACCTCACATTAAACACTATGGAGCTACTCCAACTTCCGGAATTCCATTTCGAGCCTCGTATCAAAATCTCACTATCCGACCGGAAACTTCAAAAGTTCAACTTTCATCATTTCAAGCCTAAATTAGCTACGGACCTCCAAAACACATTTTGATCGCGCTCCTAAACCCGAAATCACCTAACAAAGCTAACGGAACCATCGTATTTCCATTTTGAGTCCATCTTCACACTGTTCCAACTATGATCAACTTTCCAACACTTAAGCTCTCATTTAGGGACTAAGTGTCCCAAAACTCTTCGAAACTCAAAACTGAACGTCCCAGCAAATCAAATTTGCAGAAACAAACTTGGAGAAAGTAATTAATAGGGGATCAGGGCGTTAATTCTTAAGACGACCGATCGGGTCGTCACACAAGTCAAATGGCACGGTAACACCCATCGTGCTTCTATCTCTTCCTCACCATATATAAATAATTTATGTTCCAAATCAATTAGCACGGCAACACCATTCGTGCGTTCGACTCATCCTTCCAAATGCACATATAACAGAACCAACCAGATGACAGGAATACCGATAATAAGAATTACAAAGTAGGAAATACGCAAGCAGCAAGAATGGAGAAGGATATACATGTGGGAAAAAGTAAAAGACTAAGTGGAAAGCACGTGAGTAATAACAACAATTGAAAAACAAGGAATATCAACTTCAATTAACTAGCATAATAAAGGCCTTAGTACAATTACAACAACTAAGAAGTAAACACATGACCTTTACAAGTTAAAAGTAAGAGCATGAATGACTAGCATGGTGGAAAGCTTATACTAAAGTGCAACAGAATAGATATGACATGAGTATAATTGTAAAGGCATGGTATTTTCAAGTTAAGCAGGTAGAAGGTATGAATAACACAACAACAATTGAGATAGAGATCAATGACAGAAAAATAGCAACAAATCACATCAGATCTATGATTATGACAACAACAGTTCAAGGTAAAGACATGAACGTATACACAGAAAACTGATATCAAACATAATGCATGCCCCTCATACTCGCCTGCACGGAAACACCCATCGTTCTATGACCTCACGATAACATACAAGCATAACAATATAAATGAAATGGTACGGCATCACCCTTTGTGCTTTTACTCTCAATAATGTGGCACGGCATCACCTTTCGTGCTTTACACTATCCCTCACATGATAATGTATAAATAGTGGCATGGCATCATCCTTCGTGCTTTACACTCTTCCTTACCAAGCATATGAATTTCAATGACAATTAGGCAGGAAGCATATGTAACATCATGGAGAGTGTTTTAACTGGTATTTCAAACAAATCCCAATCACAACTTTCCAGGTCAACAATTATTCAACAACCCTCAAGAACCATATTATTCAAATACTTCCACAAATCTCACAAATGATCCACAATACAATTATAGAGGCTACTACTTCAAGAATATCGATCGTATTATGTAGTAATGATTTCGCATAGAGATGACCAAATTAGACACATCAATGTATTCTCAGATTTTCTGTCAAGTTTGATCAAGTTATAATAAGCTAAGTTATGATTTCTATCATTTAATATTATATTTTTAGCATCTAAGATTAAAATAAAGCATGAAGCAGGAGGTTAAGAAATTCTACAAACATAAATGTAACATAATCCACCCCCGAGCATGATTAACCCCGGCACATACATATACGCTTATCACCTTATATATGTACTGCCCCCGCATGTAGAAAATAATGACAAATAGGAGGAAAAACCCTCAACAAAGTTAGGCAAAATACTTACCTCAATTTGGCTAACTCAACACTCAATCTAGCCATTTTTCTTTACAAATTCGCCTCCGCCATGCTCAATCTAGCCAACGACGACTTGAATACATCACACAATGCAAGAGAAAACAATTTCAATTAATAAAGCTGTGGTTTTTATTAGATTTCTAAAAAGTCAACAAAAGTCAAACCTCGAATCCGTCCGATCAAAACCCGGGTCCAAGGGTAGGTCTTGACTACCTATAGCCTTACGAGTCCAATTATAAGTTTTATTTTCAAATCTGAGCCCTATTCGACTCTCAAATCCCAAATTTTTATTTTTCAAAAGTTTGACGAAATCCCCAAATTTTTCCATAGATTTTTCATGAATTTGATGTTAAATCTCATATAAAATCATGAAATATAGTTGAGAAATGATTAAAGATATTTACCCAATGATTTTGTATGAAAATCCCTTCACAATATCGCTTCTCGTCGAAGCTAGGGTTCAAAATATAACAAAATGAAGCTAAGTCTCGGAATTCTCAGCTATTAACAGGTTGCAGATGTCGCATTTGCGACATGCGATTCGCAAATACGAGCACATAATCGCAAATGCGAACTGGAGGCTTTCCTGCTAAGGTATGCGAAGCCCATAGTCTCACAAAAGAGGCAAGGTCATCGTAATTCCAGATAACCCCATATCGTAAATGCGATGGGTTTCTTCACAAATGCAAATATAACCCAGCAACCCAATCTTCGCAATTGTGACTATCGCATTTGCGACCAAAACATCGCAAATGCGATGATACCAGTACCAGCAATCAAAGTTTATGAAAAATCAATCTGAAACCAATCCGAAACTCACCTAAGCCCAGATCTAAACCAAATATCCACACAAGTCTAAAAATATCTTACAAACTCGCTCATGCGATCAAAACATCAAAATAACCTCTAAAACCACGAATCGGATGCCAAAACGCATGAAGATCAACTTAAACTTCAAGAACTTCTAGAACCGCGACCGAGCATCCGAACCATATCAAATCAATTCCAATGGCGCCAAATTTTGCAGAAAAGATCTATACAACAATACAAACCTACTCGAAGTTTCGAATCATGCATAACAACCTCGAAATATCGAATCACATCTCAAGTCAAAATCAATGACCTTTGAAACTTCAACTTCTACATCTGATGCTGAAACCTATCAAATCACTTCCAATTGACCTCAAATATTTCACACAATTCACATTTGCCAGGTCACGACCCCAAATTGGACCCCGTCGTGATGGCGTCTCTCATGAAGACAGGCCAGCCGACACAATTTCCAAATTCGTTTCAACTATTTTAATAAGTCATTTTAAGCATTTGTAATTAATCAGCTGTTGCATAAGGTAAGTTTAAATGAACAGTGCAAAAATAGATACAACCCGACATCGGGGTGTCACAAGTCACGAACATCTACTAAGATCTAAAATACATTGAAATTCTGGAAATATACTAAATATAGTCTAGTGACATCAAGAGGGAGTAAAGCAGTGATGCGGACGTCGGACAGCTACTTCACTAAATCCCAAAGACTCTGCCTCTTCTCAACCAATACCCGCTACCGGGTGCAGAAATACCTGAATCTGCACATAAGATACAGGGAGTAAAGCGTGTACTCCAACTCAGTGAGTAATAATCATAAATAAAGACTGAGCGATAAGAAATCACGAAAAGTACATCAACATGTTGTAAAGAAGCAGTACAAAACCAGTAGGAAAAACAATGAAGCTATGAAATCTCTTAAAGCATCTTAGCTCAGTTTAATCTTCTTTAAAAATACCTTTCTCGCAGTTAAGCAATTAAATGCAAAGAACCTAGAACAGATAAGCACAGAAAATTCATCGGGCACAAATACCAATAGAACAGCCCCTCGGGCAACAACATGGAACAATACCTGCCCCTCAGGCTATATCTCACATCATAATGGGTACCCGCGATCGTTGGGGGTGTGCACACTCTTGGAGAGGCCCTTATGTCCCAAGCGCAATATCAAGCCATCTCGTGGCATCATCACTAGGCTCTTGGCCTCATATCAACAAGTCACCTCGTGGCGTACATATCTCAGGCCCTCGGCCTCATAATCAAAATCACTGTATCATCGATGCAGCGTACAGCCCGGCCCAAAAGTATCCTCACAACATAGGTCATCAGCCTTACTCAATCAAAAATCACATAAGCCACTCGGGCAACAGTAAAACATGATGCTCAGCCCAAAATATTATTTAGAATATCATTTCAAGTGTTAAAGCAGAGTAAACATGGATGAGTTTTGAAAACAGTAGAATATAGCCTGACTGAGTATAAGTTTAAAGTCAAAACAGCGAGAAAATATCAATAAAAATCCTCGAAGGGTTCAAATAGTTGGCACGAGGCCCAAATATGGCACGAGGCCCAAAACATGATTATAGCAAATAGTTTTCAATCGAATACGCAGTAAAAACAGTCATTCGGGGTGGACTAAGTCACAATCCCCAACAGTGCACGACCCCACGCTCGTTATCTAGCACGTGTGTCACCTCAATATAGCACAACGATGTGCAATCCGGGGTTTCATACCCTCAAAACAACATTTACAATCATTACTCCCCTCGATCCGGTCCAAACTCTAGTCCTCAATGCCTTTGCCCGCACAAATCGACCTCCGGATGCTCCAAATCTAGCCACAATCAGTACATAACCATTAAAAATATGCTAAGGGAATGAAGCCCACTCGAAAATATCAAATTTACATCAAAAATCTCGAAATTGCTCAAACCCGACCCCTGGGCCCACGTCTCAAAATCCGACAAAATTAACATCAATGGAATCTTCATCCTCTCATAGTCTATACATACCAAGAACATCAAAATCGGACCTCAATTGCCCCCTCAAATTCCCAATTTACACTCTCCAAATTCAAGCTCTAATTCGCCAATTTTAGGCTTTAACCTATTCCAACTTCCGGAATCGGAATCCGACCCCGAGATTAAAAAGTCCACTCCCGGTCAAACTTTCCAAAAATTCAACTTTTGTCATTTCAAGACTAATTCAACTATGGACCTCCAAATTACAATCTGGACGCGCTCATAAGTCCAAAATCACCCAACGGAGCTAACGGAACTAACAAATTTTCATTCCGCGGTCAAATGCTAAAAAGTCAAACTTGGTCAACTCTTCCAACTTAGAGCTCAAATCTTGAAGTTTATTCTTCCAAATCGATTCCAGATAACTTGAAAACCAATACCGACGATTTACGCAAGTCATAATACATCATGCGGCGATACTCGAGCCCTCAAAACATCGAGCGATGTGCAGATACTCAAAAGGACCAGTCGGGTCGTTACAATAACTAAACTTGTTGACTCAAGATTATTGATTAGATTAAAGATCAAGAAACTCATTCCTCATCATTCCATTTGGAATTTTTGTAAATTCTCATTTAAAATTGAATCAATTTGACAAGTAGTTCTTGTATAACAAAATCCCCACAAAAAGAGCAAATCAGCAGAAGATAAACTTCAAAACAAAATCAAATGAAAGCATAAAAATAAAAATAAAAAGAATAGAAGAGTCAAATACTGTTTATGAACTCTCCATAGATAGGTATTAAAGGCCAGCCTTAAATGGAACGCCGGCTGCTGGAAGCCATTTGTCTCCCTGAATGAAAGGCTTAACTGTAAACTTGCTTATAATTTTACTTGTAAGTCTCAATTTCAAGCCTTTCCAATTGACCCTGTTCGTGGTATTAGCCCCAGGTCCAACATTCTTATACTCAGCATAAAAGATAGTATTTGGAGCAGTGGTTCCAACCCATGGCATCCATCCAGTTGGATGAATGAAACCTCCCAAATTTGATTGCATGAAAACAGTTGTTGAGTAATTCTTCCATGGCCTTCCCAAGAAAGTGTTGATACCAGTAAGGTTTCCCCAGGGCATAACGGTACAGTTTTGGATAGAAATTCCAGTGTTTTGGTTTGGATCAACTTTGCCTTGAGCAGTGATGGTGTTCTGTTGGCCAGTCATTGGTTTTCTTGGAAAAATGTTGCAGTTCTGAAGGACAACGGCTGAGTTTCCGAAAATGAAGTCCACTGTTCCATAGACATCGCAGTCTCTGTAGAATTGTCTGTTGGAATGAGGGTAAAGCGTGTCCTGGAAGGCGTCCATTTTGCAGCGGTAGAAGACGGATTCATCTGCGGTTGACATCAAGGCAACTGCTTGATGCTTGGCTGCACCAGCTGTGTTAACAAATCCCATATCGCGTGCCACGAATCCCTTACCAAACACGGCTGCACAGACAAATCAGAATGGTTGGAATGATCACGTTTTGTACCAAAGAAGATTGAAAAGAGTCGCGTTGAGGTACTTACCGAATGTGGCACTTTTGAATGTAGGAGTTCCATCAATGAAGTTACGGTTACCAGAAACGATGGTAGCATCTTTTCCATCACCAACAATCATAATGTTCCATTTAGTCTTCTCAATTCTCACATTCTCTTTGTAAATACCCTTTTTCACATAGATCACATATCTCTTCTTGCTCTTCTCTGGTGCAGCCTTGAGTGCAGCCTTAATGCTCTTGTACTTCCCTGAACCATCTTTAGCCACCACTACATTCACCTTTATCTTTGGTGCTGATTTCTGAAGCAATTTCCTGTTGTCGAGACATACATAGTATAATTATGTAATTGAAACTATATAATTATGAGATGGTAACACAATTTAATACCTGTCATTTGAGGATAACCAGCTCGGGTACTCATCGCCGCCACTAAATTCCATCAAACGCCTCCTCCCAATGGCGCCTAAACTTGAAACGGATTGTTCCAATGAGGTTACAAGTGCTAAGCTGTTGCTGGTGTACTCGGTGGAGTTCTTCAAATTCTGCCCTGCAGCTTTGCTTAAGGCAATTGAAGTGACATTTTCAAAACTATCAATGCAGGTTTGCTGATATGTCCCTGCAGAACTCAACCATGTTCTTAGATCATCAAAGCCATCGAGTAATGAGTTCTCAGCAACTGACAATGTGTCATTCAGGTGATCCAATGCAAGCGATAAAAGCTCGTGGCAACTCTCAAGAGCTTTGGCGGCAGCTGGATCATTAATGTTCTTGAATGCCTCGCTCTGGAAGAACTTGTCCGAGGCACCAGAGAGCTCGTTGAGGGCGACTAGGACGGACATCTTGTAGATGTCTTGAGGTTTGAGATTATTGCCTTTTGCAGCATATGGCGAAAGGCTGGAGATACAAGAGTCTGGATATAGGGTTAAACTGCATACTGCTTTAATGCTCGAGGCAATTGACGACCCATTGTCATCTCGGGAAACCTTGTTTTTGTTGTGAGAAACACCACCAACCACTGCACCAATAATGATGGACACAAGAACAATGGAGGATATAGCGATAATGGTGATTCTCTTCATCGTCTTTCGACGAGCCATGAGCCTATCATGCTGAATTTCGTCGAGCTTTCCCCATGGATTAAGAGATGCCATGGTTACGATCAAGAATTTGAATGCAAATTTAGTATTTGCTTCTTTTTGATGGTTATGAATGGCCTGTTGGTGAAGTACAAATTTGGTTCTTATTTATACAAAGATCATGACATTTGAAAATTGAATATATCTTTAAGGGCAAACCGCGGGAGTACGTGCCAGGCATCACCAAATTGGAAAATATATATTCTCATTTTGCCTTAGCGACGTGCTTCTCATGTCTTTGAAATATTCTCCTTCTTTCCTCCTTACCACTAAGTCACAACTCTCTATTTTTGCTTCTTACATCATGCATTCTTGAAAATAATTGAAATAGCCACTCACTCTCTTTGGCTTTTTCTGTCTATTTATAGCTTCTTAATTCCACCAGACTGCTTGCGTAGTTTATCTTTACTTCTTTTCAGCCATTTCTTCACTGTACATACTTCTCTACTTCATTCTATGGAAGCTCTTTCTGGACTATCTATTTTATTTTATATGATTCTTTCTCTTTTACTTCGTTCGTAAAAGAAAGTTACCTTTTTATCTGTAAACTTTCTACTTTATCCTTATGTTAAATGGACTTTGGGTCTAATTCTAACCCCAAAATCTAATTCAAGAGCTGAGGATTGTCCAAGTCCATACAAGGAGACCACCCATCCCCTTCGTTGTCGATGTGGGACTCGACACCTTAATAATAGAAAATGTCGCAGTAAATTTAGGATGGTAAGTCACAATAACATGTAAAATGATATACAAGGAGTACATAGTGAAACAGCGCAAAGTCATTTCTCATTAGTGGGATTGAGTTCATAGATACAGAGAGACCACTCAAATGATTTTGTAGTCTTTTATAAAGTGAATTTTACTTATCTATACTAGTTTTAGAATTTATCTATCCTCGCTATTAAAGTTTTAGCTTAATTACTGATAGGCTATAATAACGTATTTTAGTCGCTTATTAGACTCGAGTTTACTGCACTTTAATTAAGTTTGAGCTTTAATCGCTAGTGTTTTGCACTAACGGTGTGTTTTATGCCTTGTAGGAGTGATTCCGAGCTATATAGATGTTATGGAATGAATTCAAGTAATTGGGAGTTTTGAAATTTGAGTAAAAGTCCAAGAATTTATGCCGGGATCGTATTCGGGGATCAACAGATAATAAAACAACAAAATGAAGACTCGAGTATGCATATTGCGCACTGTCTAGTAAAATAGACATAACTTTTTGCCCAGAACTCTATTTGGGCTCTACAATATATGGTTGGAAAGCTAACTCAAAGGTCTACAACTTTCATGTTTTACATTTTTCCAAATTCCAAACGGAACAGGGTGAAATACCGCGGTTCCACCACGACCGCGGCAGAACCGCGGTAGAAGATGGTCGCGGACAACTGAAGAATCAGAGGGCATGTTTGGCCGCGGTTCCACAGTATATGGTTGGAAAGATAACTCAAAGGGCTACAACTTTCATGTTTTACGTTTTTTCAAATGCCAAACGGAACGGGGTGAAAAACCGCGGGTCCACCGCGACCGCGGCAGAACCGCGGTAGAAGATGGTCGCGGACAACCGAAGAATCAGAGGGCATGTTTGGCCGTGGTTCCACCGCGACCGTGGCAAAACCGCGGCAGGAGGCGGAAATTTCAAGGACTTATGTGCAAAATATGGGATTTTAAGCCCTAAACCCTATTAAACAAAGGAGGCCGGCCAAGAACAAGGAAGGGACATATTTTGGACAAAAATTAGACCTAAGGAGGCAAGAGACACTACTTTAGGGTTAGACAAGCCCCTTGGAGGCAAGAACACATTGGGAGCAAGGCGGAGAATTCTTCTACGAGTTTTTCCTTCCTCTTCCTATTTTTCATTGTTGGTTATGACTTTTAGTATTGTAGTTTTACATACTATTATGAATAGTTAATTTGTTATCTAGAGTTTTGATAGAACCTTTTGTAGGATAAATTCTTGTTATATTTTTATATAATTGAGTCATAACTTTTCTCTATTTGTTCAATTACGTTTATATTCTGGTTGATTGAAGAGCTCTCAATTAGTCGTGCCTATTTGGTATGCATAACTCGGGAGAGAGTGCATATTTAGGTAATTGTTGAATAACACCACTCTCAGAGTATATGAGGGATCAATAACCGAGGGTTTAAAGGTGGGATTAGGTATAACGAAGCCTTGGGTGCGATCTGAAGTGAGCTGTATTAAAAGCCAGCTAGCGTAGCTCGGGAGAGTGCGTCTAGTAAATTATCGTAATTGCTCGGAAGAGATTTACGGTAATAAGAGTGCTCATGATTGGTAGAGAATACTCAGGCGAAATTATAGAAGACATAGCGGGAAGGATTCCGACAATTGGGGAAATCATAACTCTAGACTTCCTTCAATTATCTCTATTTTTCTCTCTTTTCTCATCTACTTTATCATTTTTTTTCCGTTGGAATTCATAAATGGATTTCAATCATTTTACTATAAAATTTTAACTTAGCAATTTTCTTTTAGTATTCGAATTAAAATTGTAATCAATAAATTCTGAAGGTGTTTGACTCTCTACCAATTACATTCGAAGATTTGAATTTCAATTTAGATTTTAAAAAAATATTATTTGTTTGAATTGGGTAATGATAAAACGAGAATATTCTTTGAAGTTCATATTAATTTTGAGGGCGTTTGGTGAATAAGAATAAGAAGACATAACTCAGAATATACATAGATTAAAATTATATTAAAGAGTAGTTGGTATAATAGAAAATGTTTTTTTACACGAGAACAATCTCTCCTGTCTACTTAGAATTTTGATCAGGTACACAAAGAGAAAAGCTTGTACAGTCAATCACTTGGTGAAATAACAAAATATTTTTAGACTTAGAGGTGTATCGGAATATTTGACCTAATAATCCAATTTAAGTAGTCAGTCAATCCCATTAGACTCTACTTTTAGGCCATCAAATAGATCAGAGGATTCACGTTTTTGATTAGTTCGGTATTACAATCTCACCCAACTTCATTCTCTTAATCCGTCTATATTATTATCCGCGTACACATCATTCTTGTTTTCATATCTCTTGCCAATAAGGAGTAAGGTATTAAAAAGGTCAAACTGAATAAAAGTAACTTCTCACAGCAAATATACGTAGCAGAATATAAGAGGTTGTTTGGTCTCTTGTATGGTACCAAACACTGAATATGAACAATGAAGAACTCACTTTCCACCCAAAAAAGAATGGTTTAAATGACACCATAACTTAAGGAAACAAAATTATACTGAATCTTATACTAACTACTACATTCCGAAGTTCTTGCTAAACTCACAAATTTATAATATTCAAAACCAAAACTAAGTCGACGATATTAAAGAGAGATAAGTTGATAAGTCGGCCAGAGAGTCCGAACTTGAAGTTACTCATCATTAAAGGTTGTCTTCTTACCTGCAATTACCAGAATGTAAAAAAGAATTAGCCAAGAAATCAATGAAACAGGAGAATTAAAATAGAAATTGACTTGAAAAACAACACATTTTAACTCAACAGAGATTATTAGAGCCATATTCTGTTCTTTTAGGGTCTAATAATAGCCTTTTGGCATTTTTGGCCAAAAGTGCTTTTGGCCAAAAAATTGAAGTGTTTGGCCAAGCTTCTTAAAGGAAAAAAGTGTTTTTGAGGAAAAGCAAAAACAGTTTTGGAGAAGCGGTTCTCTCCAAAAGCACTTTTGAGAAAAATCCAATTAGAAGCAGAAGCAGTTTTTAACATCTTAGCCAAACACTAATTGATGATCAGAAGTGTTTTTCAAAATAATTAGCCAAACATAAAATGCTTCTCATCGAAAGTACTTTTAGAAAAGCACTTTTGAAAAAGAAAAAAAAAACTTATCAAAATAAACTGATTTTTTCAGTTTGCCAAACGGGCTATAAGATTAAATGGAGAGAATTCCTATAGCCAACCCACAGTTGCTTGGGATGCACCTAAATGTTCTACTACAGGGTTGGGGGGGGGGGGTCTGGCAATTTGTTAACACTTAATTGAGACAGTAAAACTTTTTTATTAAGTATGACATTACCAGATGGAGTGAAGCTTGGCCTGTTGGGAGTTCCTCGTCCCCTGCCGCCACCACCAAAACGGCCACCACCACCAAAACGGCCGCCACCACCACCACTACGGCCGCCACCACTAAAGCGTCCACCACCACCGCGGCCACCAAAGCGGCCACCACTATCTCTACCACCTCCCCTACCGCCACTTCTACCACCAAAACCTCTGCCTCCACCAGAACTATCACCCCTTGGTTTTGCCTCTTGCACTGTCAAGTTATAACCTCCAACTTCTGATCCATCAAGTTCCAGGGCTTTGTTCAAAGCATCACTATCACCATTTGCAAACTCTATATAAGCCATCCTGCAAGAGAAGGCAAAATTTACAAAGTCGTCAGTACAAAACAGAACAAATGCCTCTTAACCTATAAATTATTTCAGACAACGCAAAATTGAGAAAACAAAAACATGAAAATGAGAAATATTTACCCTTTAATATAGCCTTCTGGGTCTGTAGGAATTCTTGTTTTAAAGATCTTACCACAAGATGCAAAATGCTCCTCAAGTGAACTCCTAATCTGAAATCGCATTTCAAATATTTAGACCATCTCAAGACATCAAAGTAAAGTGTGAAAAATAATGGAGAGAAAAAAAATACATAGGACAAGGACCTGGTCTTCGGCCTCATTTTTGTCAAAACCCCTAACAAATATTGTTGTTCCTTCACTTCTACCTTGCCTCTGGAATGAGTTTTCTTCTCTCCTACAAACCATAAGATAGCACATACTTGAAATGATGTGTCTACTTTCAACATAAATGAAAACAATAAGGTGAGAGAGATTGCATACCCAGTTCGTGGTGTATATTCTCCCCTCTCTCGAGCCAGGTCTAATCTCACAGCACGGCCCAAGAGGTCTTGTCCATTTAGTTCAAGTGCCTAAAATGGATACAACAGATTTTAAGCATTCCATCCAAGGGACAAAAGAAAACTAACCAGGTCAATGTTTGTAACAGACAGTGTCTACTTTTGTATACACTAACATACTGTGTGCAGAGCTCAGAAGAAATTAGGAAATTGCCGCAATTAATGCCTCTGGCTGCATGACTACCTTATATATGAAAGATACTGCTCTACAATATGTTTTGGTTGGAAGTAGGATTTATATTGCATGCATCTATTGCAACTGTAGAAAAGATTCATGTTTAAGGATTGAAAAGAAGCAACCTTTAAATTTCTCTTTTTTTCTTTTTGACAAGCTAAAAATTAAAAAAAAATGCTACCTTGTGTGCAGCTTCAGCAGTGACAAATTCAACATGACCATAGCCCTTAAAAGATCCATCTTCATGTGTAGAAAAGCGCACTTCCTGAACTTCCCCGGCATCTTTGAAGAAATTCTCCCTGAAAATGCCTTCTTATAAGTCAAGATATTATCACACAAACAAGATATTATCACACAAACAAAGCAGCGGAAAAAGTTCAATAGTAACTTAATAGTAACTTACACATCCGCCTGTTCAACAGAATAGGATAGATTTCCAACAAACAATGTTTTTGACCCTGGAGTCTGAGCTTTAGGGGTGATAGGGGTCTTTTGCTGCATTTTGAACAGAGCAGCAGTTCAAGTATTGTACAAAACGCAAATATAATTTTCTACTGCTAACAATCCCGTAATTTTCTAAAGCTTCACTTACAGCTTTAGAGGAATCAGCATCGACCATTTCTACATCAGCATCCTGCTTTAGCAAGAAAATCCTCTCAAAGTTATGGCATGAATAATTTGATTAATTATAAATTAAAAACTTCAATAACATGATCTTAACTGCCAAGTTAGGGCAAACAGCAGTATAACAAAGAGGGAAAATAACACGGCTAATCCTGCGGGAAGAACCATGTTGTGACTAATTTGAAAGCTGCAGGAAAAGATGTAATTCACCTACTTATAACAAAAGGAATATGCCGATCAACTAAAGATAATAACATAATTTACCTTCTTGGGAGTTTTGGATGGTTTCTCATCCTCTTCTTCTTCAGACTCGTCTTCCTCAGAAGATTCCTCAGAACTACTCTCCTTCTTAGAGACAGCTGGAGTGCTAGAGGGCTGTGAAACACAATTGTTAGATGATGAACTAAGATGAAATAAGTTGGAATAATACAAATGAAATATATCAAGACCTTGATCTTTTTCTTTTGAGACTCTTCTTCATCACTTTCTTCAGATTCGTCATCAGAGCTGTCGCTGCTAGACTCAACCTTCTTTTTAGATACAGCAGCAGCCTTTCCCTAAAGAAAGAAAATAATATCAGACAACCTTGCAAAAGCAAGCAAAAACAGATAACATAATCAACAATCAAGCAAGATGCTCACTTATGTAATGATGGATTTAATGAAATGGCTAGAGGACAAAAATAACAAAAACAAAAAACAAATATCAAGTGGTCAAACCTTGTCTGCATCAGAATCAGAATCATCTTCATCAGAGTCGGTTTCTTCGGAGCTGTCACCAGTCTTCTTTGCAGCTTGAGGAGCTTTTGCTGGTTGAGGAGCAGCTACCTTAGAGGCAGGTTCCTGTCAAAAAGAAAATCATTTATATCAATGAGTAACAATATTAAAATAACAAAGCAATATTTGCATTAGCCACTTAACAATGCCCTTACATCATCATCTGAACTGGAGTCATCACTGGATTCTTCCTTCTTGGCGGCAGCAGCAAGACCCTTTTTAGGTGCAGCCTTCTTCTTAGCAACAGCATCATCCTCAGAGCTGCTATCATCCTCAGAACTAGATTCATCACTTGACTCATCTTTCTTAGAAACTGTAGCAGAGCCATTAGCAGCAGGTTTCTTGGCTGCAGGTACATCTTCCTCAGAGCTGCTATCATCCTCTGAACTAGAATCATCACTTGACTCATCTTTCTTCTTAGCAGCTACACCATTCTTAGCTGAAGCTGCAACAACTTTTTTAGGAGGAGGAGCCTATACACAACAACAACAGAAGAACAGTTAAAACATCAGCCAGAACATTAGCCAAAATTACTGCTAAGAAGGTAATTTACTTCATCCTCGTCTGAAGAATCTGAATCATCTGAACTGCTGGCTACTTTTCCATTTTTGGCAGGAGCCACTTTCTTAGGAGGTGCCACTGCTTTAGTAGGCTGCATAACAAAATAAGAAAATTGAATCAGTCATTATTACATATGTAGATGGCATCAACAGATATATTATGCAAATCAAAATTCTGCTAGACACTGCAAGCTAACAAAAGACCCAACTCACGAACTACCACTATATAAAATCCACTTGTCATTTAGACATACTTAACCATTACAGGTAAAAAATCAATCATGTGTGTGTATTACCTTCTCATCTTCTGACTCAGAACTATCGTCAGAGGAGCTGCTTTCTTGTTTCTTTTTCTTTTGAGTCTTTGTATCACTCTTTTTTTTCTCAACAGCTTGTGCTACGGCCACGTCTTTCTTCTGCTTCTTTGCACTCACTATCTTCTCAATTTCAGCCTCAGCTTCTCTCTTCCCTGTAAACACATACACAAATTAGTCAAGCCACCAACCAAATACTTCCTCCTCTACCAAGAACCAGCCAAAAACATAAAAACATTCTTATGCTCACACAACACAGATAAGTGTTTGTTTATCGAACCAGCCCACTATATTTCAACATCAAACTTGAAATACAGAATTTGAGGTCAGAAAAAACATGTTTTTAGGTGTTTTTCAAGTTTGTTCAGAAATGTTCGCTATCAAAACTTCAACTTGTTTCCATGTCGAAACACAACTGTCAAAATAACCCTTTTGAATTCAACATCAAATTTTACTTTTTTCAAATATTAACCAAGTCATGTCCAAAAACAGCCTCAATAAAACCTTAAATCCACAAAGAACAAGAGCCAACAAGCTCAAAGCTCAAAACCAGCAAACAAAAAGAGCCAAAAACATTCAGACCTTAAAATCCACAAACAAAAAAAGGCAAAAAGATGAAACCTTTCTTCAAGGGTTTGGTGGGAGCAACTATAGCAGCATCAACCTTTGAAAAAAAACACCAAAAAAATCAACAAAAGTTATAAAGATAAATACAAAAAGGCAAAAAAATTGCAAGCAAAGGTCACCTTGGTGGCGGACTTCTTAGCAGATTTACCCATTTCGAGCCTTTGATTGTGCAAAAAAGGAACGGAAAGGGCTTATTAAGGGGAAAGCAGCAAGATGAGACTGCAAAACCCTAAGGAGAAGTTTAGGGTTTAACGAAAGAGAGAATGGGAAAGAGATATTTTCTTTAGCCTTGTTTTTATAGTGCAAAAGTAGCCCTACTTGTGTTACGGCGACAATTTCATAACTTATAATTAGGGTTTTGCATCCTGATATTTTTCTCAATAGATTGCTATTTTGACACTTAGACACGATATTTTGCTTGCTTTTATTTCTATCAAATCAAATAGTATCAAATAATTTCCACGTGCGTGTATCCTATATTAATGTATATTATTAATTATAAATTATATAAATATTATAAATAATACATTTAACTTATAAAAACAAATTAATTAAAAATATAAATTCATGGAAATGATTAATGTTGATATCATTTAGTCATGCTTCAAAAAATCTTCAAATACCTTATTGTGATTTCTGAGTTATTTTGTGGGAATATGGTCCCTATATTCAATTTATGTGCACCCATTTTATTAGGCACGGAATTTAAGAAAAAGATAAGACTTTTAAACTTGTGGCGTAAGATGAGACATATATTTTGTGTAACTATAATTATTGCATAAAGGTAAATTATTTCTAAATAAGTAAAATAGTCATTCCTTTTTACACGAACTAAAAAGAAAATAGGTTCGCATAAATTGAAATAGTAGAAGTATATAATTTATTGTTAGTTGCATGACTTTATGATGAAAATAAACAAGTAACATAGAAATTAAAAAAAAAATTGAATCTATTGATCTTTTGGAGATTTGAAAGTAAAAATATTGTATGTATTGCTCCTAGAAAGAAATTAATAAATGACAACACAAAATCTAAAAATAACTAATATTGAATTAATATTTTATAACAAATAAATTTAATATATTAAAAATATAAAAAGTTGTTGTCCATTGAAATTATTGAAAAATATTAAATACAACTATTTTATAATAAAATTTCTTATCAACTATTTCATCTTTATTACTTCGAGTTTGCATTTTAACCAATTTGATTTTCAATACTATATCATAATTTATTTTGGTCTACTTTCGAATATTTCTCATCGTCTATGCTCTTCTTATAAAAATAATTTTGTATCCTAAGAGTTTTGTCGACTTGGAAAATAATTATGATTAATTTGAAAAAAGAAAATGAATTCTTTTGATAATTGTTATAAAATTTTAAAATTATTCGTAACATTAAGAGAAATAATTTTTTTATTCAAATTTCTAACATCCTAACTCTTAAATATTTAAGCGTAATCATAATTTACTTTTGAATCTTTGTGTTTACAGAATTATTAGTATTATTGACTTTTGCTAACCATTTTTGTCTTGAAATTTTTTAAATATTTTTCAAGTCATTCCTTTTATAAGTGTTGAGTATAGTTAAATCCACTTTGGAAATACTTCTCTGCCAAGAAGTGGTATAAAGGCATGCGAGGACAGTATCAAAAAGTTTCATGGAAGAGATTAACGTGCAACTCCAAAGTGAATCTTTGTGCTGGATCTAGCTCTGCAAAACGGACTCCTTACAAGAAGTAGACTTCGTGCGTGAGGAATTACATATGAAGTAAGTTGTCCCTTGTGTAATGAAGCAGTTGAGACCATAGATCATTTGATATTTAAATGTAGAGTTGCTAGAAGTATATGGAGCAAGATGATATATTGGCAAGGCATAGCAAGAGCTTCGACGGAGTGCAAAAGGGAGGTACAATGGGCTGAAGATAAAGCAACAGAAAATAATGCAAATGCTTAAGTATATAGAGCGACTTTAGCATGGAAGTGATAGTATATATGGAATGAAAGAAATAGGAGAGTATTTCAAGAACACTAGAAGACAATGGAAGTGATAGACAAATTATACAAGAAGTTGCAAATAAGGGATCAAGAAACAGTAAGATAGAGAAGGGAATGGAAGAAATAAATTTCGATCCTTAGTTTGATATAGAACACTTGTAGAAGAAGTTGTGTAAAACTGGGAATATCCAGTTTCATATTTTGACATTGTACATATTTGCTATTAGTAAATAAAATTATTTAATTATCAAAAAAAAAAAAATAGTTCAAATATAATACCAGTGAAGGATTAATAAAAAGGAACATATTGAATTAAAGATGTTCGATGTTTAGTTTCCCGTTGAAACCAAGTCCATTCACAAGAATAAATAAACAATGGGTGTTTGGATGGTTGTTATACATCGTTTCGTAGTGTGTCGTATCGTAATGATATCATGAAATAACAACAAACGATACAATTTATCCAAATATTGTATTTGTCAATGCGAGCAATATGAATAATAAATTTACAATATTATAAAAAAAATTATGATACGTGGTATATTTATTATATAAGGTAGGGTAAATGAGAAAATAAAATTATTTAAGAGTGAAGGGTGATATGAGAGAAAAAGACAGGATAACCACTCAACCACACCAAATCGGTCGTTACATAATGACGGAATTAACGATACGATAGAATAAAATTTAACTAACAACCAAAATAAATATCTTATTTAAAGTAACAATATGATACAATACAATACGTAATGACCATCCAAACAAACTGTTAGATGACGGTCTACACAAAGAAAGATCAATTGTCTATTCATATTAGGAAATAATTTATATAAGGTCCTAAATATTAGGACATCTTACATCTTAAAATAAATAAAAATTTAAATTTTTAGCTGATTTTAAAATACTTAAATATTAAAAAAATAATCAAAAGTATTTTATCTAGTATGAACACTATTTATGCACAATTTATTTCTATCTTTCTTAACAATTCAAGATAAATAAAATATTTTTGTTTTTATATATATTATTTTAAATTAAAAGTTTCAATATTGTCTTAACATAAATTCAATTATGCTTCATTCAAAAAATTCGAGTTCCAATTCAGTAATATTACAATTATATTAGTATATATGGTATTAAGGTTCATTTTTTAACGAAAAACAAATAAGGAAAAAACGTGGAAAACTCATAAATATTAGGATTAGGCAAAAGTAACATAGAATGAATTATGGTAGGAATTTATACAAAATAAAATTTTAATTGTAATAATTTCAATGTTATAGGATTTTTTACGTTAGAAAAGATTTTATACCAAAATTTTAGGCGATTCATTCAAAATCCTAAATAGTAGGAACATATTTTAAATTATAGTTATATCTAATATAATATTTATTTTAAAAGGATAAAAAAAAGTAAACGATATTTCGCTAAAGGGCCTTCGTATAATAATAATAATAATAATAATAATAATACCCTCATGCGGGTATGCTCTATATTAATGTGAATAATTCATTTGGAAAAACATAAATAACATTTAATGTAACAGTCATAAAATAAATAAAAGTACATTTTAAGCTCTAAAAACAATAAACACTAACATAAAATTAACATACGTGTAATGAATTATATTCATTTATTTATGATCTTATCTATTATTAGTATTTATTTAAGTTAGAACTTAAAATTAAGGTATACAAAATTTTATTATTAGTAGTTTGAAATTTAAAAATTTCATGTACATGGCTTTCATTTTATGACATGTATATCACGATTCATCATAGTTAGATATGTAGGAATCAATAAAGATAGACAATTAATTTATTTAGTTAGGTATTAGTTATAATTGTCGAAAATATTTAGTGATAGTTAGAAAAAAAATAATTTGATCCAATGTGAACTTATTTTTAAATCGTAATAAAGACATACAATATTTCGCTAAGAATTTTTCATGTTTTTAATATAATACTAATTTCTCGGTACATGCATCACACGTGTATGCCCAATCATATAGTAAGTTGTTTGTAAAAATAATATTGATACTACTAAAATTGTAGCGATCAAACCAGTTGTTTTGAGCTTTAGCATTTTGTTCGGTGATTTGAGACTTGGATTAGCTTTGTATGATAACCTATGACTTGTGTATATCGTTGTTTTTGAGGTTCGAGATGTTCATGATTTATTTGGAAGAGTAATCCTCATTATGGAAGCTTTTAGTTTGAAGAGTTGACCAAGATTTTACTTTTGAGTTGACGACCATGGAATCGGGATTTCATGACTCTAATAGATTCGTATGGTGATTTTGGACTTAGGCATATGTTCGGAATTTGGATTGGAGGTTAACAGAAGGTTTTGGATCTATTTGTCGAAAGTTGACAATTCGAAGGCTTGGCGAGTTTGTAGGTTTGACCGGAAGTTGACTTTGATGTTATCGGGTTATAATTAGTGTATGGGGTCAAATTCGGCCCTCAACGTCTCTACTCCGAAGGGCGCACCAAGTGAGCATACGTCTATTAAAGTAAGGGTACGGCTTGGACGTAAGGACGAAGACGATGCTGGTTCAGACCTGGCGTCCTCGTTAGGAGGATGCCGACCATATTTTGTACTTTTATAATTATTTCGAGGAAGGCCTAAACAACAACAACAACAACCTAGTATAATCCCACAAGTGGGGTCCGGGGAGGGTAATATGCACGCAGACCTTACCCCTGCTCCGGGGGGTAGAGAGGTTGTTTCCAGGAGACCTTCGGCTCAAGACACCAACAAGAGACGATAAGTTAGTACTATCAATAGAGTCATACTAAAAATAACATAAAATACACAACATAACACAAAATAACAAAATAGCATCAATATAAGAAATATAAGAAATACGAAATAGATGAAAGGTATACTAATATCCAACAGATAACTCCCTGTATCGGTAGCTGATCAGTAACATCCTAAGATTACCTCATAACTAGCTAGTCTCACTCTAGTGCGCTGTGGAAATATCCACAACTTCCCCCTAACCTAC
>MU719099.1:0-31284 GCA_026770625.1 Nicotiana glauca | reverse complement strand
CACTCTCTCTCTATCTCTACAACAAACAAATACTCATTCTCGGGTTCATCTTATCAGATCTATTGCAATAATTTCATCTCTTTTGTCTCTAGGTCATATTATATTTGGTTACGATTTACTCTTATTTATCTTTTGATTGTTTTAAAGCTTACAAAGTAGATCGATAACTTTTGAGCCAAACAATTTGGCGCCGTATGTGGGGATTTCGAGAATCAAAATCATAGTATCCACCTAGAGAACAATCAACAACCATTCTCTACACCACACAAAAAGATGGCCGAAAATAACACACGATCGAAAGCCATAGTGGGTGTTACAACCAATCTCCTAGGTCCTCTCAACGAGGCCGGTGACGATGGTATCTTGAATGCAACCCCTAGCACCACCCCAAGCACAGAGATCTCACCTTCTCCATCTGAAGATCCAACGATCTTGCGTGAAAAATAAGCCTCCATATTTGCGGAAAAAGAAGCACCCTATGTGGTTAAGAAGCTACCGAAAGAATGGCTAACAAGTACTTTAAGTGTCTTGGTTGAGAGGTCACCATAAAGCAACGTCAGGTGTATGCCAACGGTAAGCATTACCACTGCCATGGGTGAACCAGGGCTGTACGAGCAAATAACAGACCCATCGAAGTACAAGCCAACGACGATACGCTAACAGCCATCTTAAAAAAGATGAAAGAAATGGAGAATGAAAACAGGGCTCTTCGCGACCAAATGAAAGAGCATCAGGAGAGGGTAGACAAAATCCCTGGTGCTCCCAAGTTACTGCCAAAATGCAACGTGGGAAGATTCGTCGAACAACCATATACCGAAGAAGCTGCTCCTCACTCTATCCCAAAAACCTTCAAGATGCCTCCCTACTTAAGGGTATACGACGGAACCGCAGATCCCGAAGATCATTTGATCCACTATGTCACTGCCGTGAAAGTTAATGACCTATCAAAAGAGCAGGTACCATTGGTGTTGTTGAAGAAGTTCGGTGAGACGCTGACGGGAGGGGTCCTAACGTGGTACTCCCAGCTACCAGCTAAGGCAATATCAACGTTTGAGGAAATGGCGGATAACTTCGTCACCGCACATGCAGGAGCAAAGAAAGCGGAAGCAAGAGTTAACGACATCTTCGCCGTTAGGCAAACCGCAGGGGAAGGACTCAGGGACTTCCTGGCCAGGTTCAACAGGGTAAGGTTGAGCCTGCCAAAAGTATTGGAAGGTATAGCAGTCGCAGCCTTCCAGAACGGGCTAAACAGGGACGGTTCAAGGGCGACCAAGAAACTACTAAACCGTCTCATGAAATATCCCCCTACCACATGGGAGGAAATCCATAACGCCTATTGCGCTGAGGTACGAGCGGACGAGGAAGATCTTAACGGGCCGACCCAACGGTTAACAGTGATACACTCAGAGACGAGAAGGGATCGACGCAATGAAGGATGACGAGAACAACTCCCACGCCTCAACAGAGACCGGCACCAGCCATACACCAGATCCTCCCATCTACCACCAAGTCATACTGATGCTCTACAGCGACACGTCGCCCCACTCCGAAATGAAAGAGGTACACCTCCTTTATTATCTGCCCATAACTTTTGCGTGTCTCCTTCATAAATAGTGTACGCACTAAAGAAGCTGGGCACCAAGGTGCAGTGGCCGCAAAATATGAAATCAGACCCCGCTACAAGGAAATCAAACGTCCTATGCGAGTTCCATCAGGAACGGGGGCACAAAACCGAAGACTGCATCGACCTACGGCAAGAAGTGGTCAGGATGCTGAACAGGGATACCTGAGGGAATTACTCAGTGACAAAGGTAAAATAAACTTTACGCGCGGACGGGAACAACCCCACAGGCCGCCAAATCTACCCTCCCCAGCACGGACGATAAATATGATCATTGGAGGTGCCGACGACTCAGCAATCAACCACTTAAAGCTCGCCACCATGCAAAAACTAAAACGGACCATCGCCAATGAACGGTATGACGACTTCAAAAATAGTATCACCTTCGATAAGTATGATGCCGACGGTTTGTCTTTCCCTCATTATAATGCTTTAGTTATCACTTTACGTATCGCCGATACGGATGTTAAAAGAACCATGATTGATGACGGAAGCGATGGGACTAGAGGGTAAGGTAATACCGCGTTGCATAACACTGACTGGTTTTAACAATGCAGTGGAACGGACATCCGGAGAAATACTACTGCCCGTTTTAGCATGAGGGGTTATGCTGGAAACCACCTTCCATGTAATGAACCAGGAAACGGCCTATAACGTCATCATAGGACGCCCATGGATACATGCCATACGAGCGGTCCCTTCAAGTTTTTACCAAGTGATCAAATTCCTTACCCCGTGGGGGGTATTCAGCATTCGAGGCGAGCCGCGCACCGCACAGTAATGCTACAAAATAGCTCAAGACTGCACCCACACCAAACATCTAAAAGGGGCGAGTGCAGAAGCATAGCAATCAGCCGTGTCGGGGACTAAAGTCAACCCGACAACGGACGCCATCAAAGACCCCGACGTCGTGGAAGCATGTAAAGCAACGGTCGAAGATCTCTACCCGGTCCAGTTGGATGATGCCGACCTCACGAAGAAAGCCTACATCGGGCATGGCCTCACCAACCTGAGGTTGTGCCGCGAATTCCTAACTAACCATGCAGATTTATTTGCTTTTTCCCACTCAGATATGTCGGGAATCCTGAGAGACATCGCCACCCACAAGCTGAACGTCGATCCATTACATCCGCCCATGTGACAGATGAGAAGAAAATTCAACACCGCCATCAATGAGGCGGTTAGAGAGGAGGTAGACAAATTACTGGCCAACGGTTCCATCAAAGAATCGAAGTACCCTAGTGGGTCTCCAATGTCGTCTTGGTCAAAAAGAAAAATAAGAGGTGGAGAATGTGTGTGGATTTCACTGATTTGAACAAGGCATGTCTGAAGGATTCATTCCCACTACCCCATATCGACCAGTTGATCGACGCCACCGCGGGACATGAACTGCTGAGCTTCTTAGACACCTACTCCGGCTACAATCAAATCATGATGGCTGAGGAGGACCAGGAGAAAACAACTTTCATCACCCACCAAGGGACATACTGATACAAGGTAATGCCCTTTGGGCTCAAAAATGCAGGGGCTACGTACCAGAGACTAGTCACCAGAATGTTCAAAGAACAGATCGGTAAGACCATGGAGGTCTATATCGACGATATGCTGGTAAAATCGGCAAAGAAAGAAGACCACATCAACCACCTGAAAGAGGCCTTCAAAATACTAAGACGGTACGGGATGAAGTTGAACCCCGAGAAATGTGCCTTCGTCGTAGCCTCGGGAAAATTCTTAGGGTTTCTCGTGTCCCAACGAGGCATCAAGGTCAACCTAGAATTAATTAAGGCAATAGATACAATACCTAAGATTTTGAACAGCAAAAAATAGGTACAAAAGTTGACGGGGCGAATAGCCACCTTATCCAGATTCATCTCACGGTCCTCCGACAGGTGCCATAAATTTTTCAATGTGTTGAGAAAAGACAATGGATTACAACGGTGCGTCGAAGCCTTGAGAAAATTGAAAGCGTATCTATCTTCGCCGCCACTACTAGCCAAAGCAAGCCCGAGCGAGCCCCTGCCGGTATATCTCACCGTCTCTGAGGTCGCCGTCAGCGCAGTCTTGGTCCGCGAAAATGAAGGTACGCAATCCCCTATTTACTATATTAGCTAAACCCTAGTGGACGCTGAAACACGGTATCTGCACCTTGAAAAATTAGCCCTGGCATTGATCGTAGCTTCACGAAAGCTCCGACGCTATTTTCAATGCCACCCCGTAAAAGTAGTAATGACATTCCCATTGAGGAGCGTCCTACATAAGCCGGAATTATCGGGTAGACTCGCCGGATGGGCTATAGAGCTCAACGAGCACGACATCTCGTATCACCCGAGAACCGCCATTAAGTCGCAAGTACTTGCCGACTTTATAGCTGATTTCAGCGCTGAAATATTGCCAAAGGCAGAACTGGAGCCACGTCGTACCTCCTCCAACACCGACTTATGGACTCTGTACACTGAGGGCGCCACTAATGCCTCGGGATCAGGACTAAGACTCGTTCTTGAGGTCCATACGGGCGAAATAATTTGCCAGTCCGTGCAGTGCCCCGAAATGACTAATAACGAGGCCGAGTACGAGGCTGTTATTGCAGGTATAAATCTAGCCATCAAATACGGGGCTCGACGACTCGTCCTCCACTGCGACTCCCAATTCGTAGTGAACCAGGTCACTGGGACTTACCAAATCAAGGAGCAGAGATTGCAAAAATATCAGTCAAATATCCACAGATTAATGACTGAGTTTGATGAACGCCGCTTCAAACAAATTCCAAGGGCATGGAACGTCGAAGCAGATGGCCTGGCAAAATTGGCCGCAGCCACTAACAACTTTGACAGAGAAAGCGTGGTCACACTCCTCCATTCAGCCATTGATCATACTGAGGTACTTTTTTAAAATTTGACTTGGGACTGGCGCAACCAGTTTGTATCCTATCTGCAGGATGGCACACTCCCACTCGACAAAAAAGAAGCAAAGAAGCTGCGCGTACAGGCCGCCAGGTATTACCTGATAAACCACGAGCTCTATAAAAGGACGTTTGGCGGACCCCTAGCCAAGTGCCTAGGGCCGCACCAAACCAGACCAGTACTCGAAGAGGTACACGAGGGTTACTGGGCGCCCATACAGTCAACCGCGCCCTCGTACGCTGCATAATACGAGCTGGTTGTTATAGGTCCACCCTAAATAAAGAGGCAGCGAAATACGTTCGCCGATGCGAACATTGTCAAAAATATGCCCCCATGATACACCAACCAGGAGAGCCTCTCCACTCAGTCACTTCCCCATGGTCTTTCATCAAATGGGGAATGGATATAGTCGGTCCCCTACCAGCAGGACGAGGAAAGGTACGATTTCTATTAGTTTTAACTGACTACTTCTCCAAGTGGGTAGAAGCAGGTGCGTACACCCAAAAACGCGAACATGAAGTCATTGCCTTCATATGGAAGAATATCATCTGCCGTTTCGGCATCCCTAAAGAAATCAGCTGCGACAACGGACGACAATTCGTTGGTCAAAAGATGACAAAATTCTTCGACAAGTGGCACATTAAGCGAATACTTTCCATGCCATATCACCCTGCCGCCATCGGCCAAGCAAAGTCTTCCAACAAAACAATACTGAACATACTGAAAAAGAAACTCGAAGAAGCCATAGGGCTATGGCCCGAACTATTATCGGAAGTATTGTGGGCGTATCGGACCACACAAAATTCTGTACAGGAGAAACACCATATTCAATGATCTACGGAACCGATGCAGTTATACCAGTCGAAGTCGGCGAACCAAGCTTGAGATATTCGCATACCAGCGGAACAGAAAACGACGCAAATAGGCTTCAAGACCTCGATGTGGCCGAGGAAAGAAGAGAAATGGCCCACATAAGAATGGTGGCCCAGAAACAACAGGTCGAAAGGTACTACAACCAAAGATCCAAAGTAAGACCACTCAAAGTGGGAGATTACGTCCTCAAAGCCAAAACATTGGCATCGAAAGACCCAAGCGAAGGAAAATTAGGCACCAATTGGGACGGACCCTACAAAATTACAGCAGCAGCAGGTAAAGGAGCATTCCAATTAGAAACAATGGAAGAAAGAACTCTCCAGAATAATTGGAATGTCGCCCACCTCAAGTATTTCCATTTCTAAAAGGCGTATCCCGAGTCACACTCTTTTTCCCTTACCGGAGTTTTGTCCCAATTGGGTTTTCTCGGGAAGGTTTTTAACAAGGCGGCAGAGGGGACACCTGGAGATATTTGCGGAACGAGTTTATCATACCAGCCACTCCATACGCTCTCCTGGCTGACATGACAAAGGGACTGGAGTAGCATGATCTCCAATGTATGAACGGCTAAGGCCATCTCCAATGTATGAACGACTAAGGCTATCTCCAATGTACGAACGACTAAGGCCATCTCCAATGTACGAACGGCCAAGGTCATCTCCAATGTATGAACGGCTAAGGCCATCTCCAATGTATGAACGGCTAAGGCCATCTCCAATGTATGAACGGCTAAGGCCATCTCCCATGTATGAACGGCTAAGGCCGTCTCCAATGTATGAACAGCTAAGGCCGTCTGCAATGTATGAACGACTAAGGCCATCTCCAATGTATGAAAGCTAAGGCCATCTACAATGTATGAACGACCAAGGCCATCTCCAACGTGCAAATAGCTAAGGCCACCGTCGTCAATAAGTCGACCCAGCTCAACTACGACAAACGAAGTAACTCGACGACAGTCGAGGTCACGTATTTGGCCAAGGCCATCTCCAACTTGCGAATGGCTAAGGCCACCGTCGTCAATAAGTTAACCCAGCTCGACTACTACAAACGAAGTAACTCAACGACAGTCGAGGTCACATATATGGCCAAGGCCATCTCCAACGTGCAAATGGCTAAGGCCACCGTCGTCAATAAGTCGACCCAGCTCGACCACGATAAACGAAGTAACTCGAAGATAGTCGAGGTCACGTATATGGCCAAGGCCATCTCCAACGTGCAAATGGCTAAAGCCACCGTCGTCAATAAGTCGACCCAGCTTGACTACGACAAATGAAGTAACTCGACGACATTCGAGGTCACGTATATGGCCAAGGCCATCTCCAACGTGCAAATGGCTAAGGCCACCATCATCGACAAATCGACCCAGCTAGACTACGACAAACGAAGTAACCCAATGATAGTCGAGGTCACGTATATGTCCAAGGCCATCTCCAACGTGCAAATGGCTAAGGCCACCGTCGTCAATAAGTTGACCCATCTCAACTACGACAAACGAAGCAACTCGACGACAGTCAAAGTTACGTATACGGCCAAGGCTATCCCCAATATGTAAATGGCAAAGGCCACCGTCTTCAATAAGTCAACCCAGCTCGACTATGACAAACGAAGTAACTCGACGACAGTCGAGGTTACGTATACGGCCAAGGCCATCCCCAACATGTAAAAGACTAAAGCTATCGTCGTCAGTAAGCCGACCCAATTTGACTACAACAAACAAGTAACTCGATGACAGTCAAAGTTACATACATGGCTAAGGCCATCAACAATATTACGGCTAAAGCCACCGTCACCAACGGTCGCCAACCCTGTTCGACTACGGCGCAAGGCACGTAAATAGCAGATGAAGCAACGCCATTATTAACTAAAGCTGCCACTATTTAGCATCGAAGCTGCCTCCTATCGGCGGATAACACAAGCAACGTTCGAGAAGCACACTAAGAATCTCACAAACAAGCGAGCATCCGCTCTGCGGAGACGAGATACCGAAAATAAAAGATACAAAAGGTAAAGAGTAACAATAAAAGTATAACTTCCATTATCGTCCAAAAATACATGTACAAAAGGACCCATTTACATATCCAAATACAGCAAAACAAAAGGAATACAAGTCCTAAGGGGCTTCGCCATTTCGTTCACCGTCCCCCGCCGGACCGCCATATCGTCTACTGCCGCCCCCGGCCCGATAAGTTGCAGAGATCCAGGACCCGAAATCTAGACGATTAATGTCTTCAGAATTATAGCCCGCCCGGTCTGGGGAGTAAGAACTATACCCGCAGGCTTTCCGGGCGACCTGAGCTATACGCTGCTGATCCTGAACCTCTGCCTCAGTAGCTCGACCCGCAGCTAAGAGTTCCTCGAACACAACTAGCTTGGCCTCTACATACACCCACATCTACTGTGCCTCTCCATGCGCATCCTCGTCGGACCTTGACGCAACAGTCTGCTTAAGGGCCTCAAGGTAGCGACCTTGGCTCGCAAATCAGTGGCTTCCGCCGCTACCTCACGGCCGACCTCCAGTTCCTCTTCCTTCGACTGGAGAAGAGTATCCAACTCAATATTCCCAGCCAAAACGTCCATTAGCTGCTCATCAACTTGCTCCAGCTCGACCACCCTTTGCTTCAGCTGGGCCTCCGACTGCTCCAAGCCCTCACGGAAAACCCGAAATTTTGGGTCCTGCTTGAGTAGGTCCGCCAGCGCCCGATGCTTGGCACGACACCGCTAATATTTCTTTACCACCTTGTTAAAGGTGGCTGCCTTCCTTTACACTCGCCGCCCCCTCTCTACCTCCAAGATGAGAGTCTAAAAAGAGGAAAAAGAGGAAAGGCAAGTCCAGTATGCATCAAAGTTTACTTTACGATACATGAAGAAAATTGAAAAATACCTGCAAGGCCGCGCTGGCAACCCTCTAGGATAGTTCCCCGTCGCTAACATATTTTAACATTTCACGCTCAGCGGCCGCACATAGTAGGGTCATATCCGCTGCGGCCTGCTCGCTGTGTTACAACAGGTTGTACCCTCCTGGGATCAGAATTCGGCGGTTGGATCTACCCGCCATCATCCCCATACGGGCCGAACCTCTCGTTAACGCATCTGCATCCGCATATGCGGCCTCAAGGTCCACTTTCTCGGCACCATCACCCGCTTCTCCAACGGTAGCCGATGAGCCACTCTCCGGAATGCATGTTGGGTTGGCGTCGGGAATTGCCCCCCTTGGGGAGCCGACCTCCCAGAATGAATGGCATTAGCCATAAAAACTAGCCTTGACTCCCGACGGGGCTCACTCGCCCTCTCATCTTCTGTGGCTATCCCCTTGCCAGTTATCAACCGGCATCTTTTCCTTTCTAGCGGCTCCTCACCCTCAGAAGTCTCCCCCACAGGCTGTGGGGACGGCATTGAAGGAGTCGTTTCACTTGTGGATGCCGCCACGGGCACAACCTCAGGTTGAGGAACCTCCGGAGCGCCATCACTGGGCAAGCCACAGGGTATTTATCCGTCATCAGAGTTAGTCCCTGCCCCGGGCGAGGTAACGACGCTCTTCTTCTTCTTAGGGGCGCTCCGACCTGCCAATATGAATAAGCCAGGTAACAAAACCTAAGAAAACCTCCAAACTGTAGCCAAAGAGTTATATAGCGGGCCGTATCATTCACGAAACGCAGCCCAAGTGCGGCATTCCTCCGCATACAGAATCATTCTCTCCACCTATGATTTAATATTTTCAATGAATTGGGGTGGAGAAGCCCTCGCTGCAAAAAAGAAGAGGGGGAGAAAAGCAAAGAAATCACAATGGCCGTATTGTCAAAATCGCAAGCAGTCCTGAATTCTACAAGTAAAAATACTTACGTTCTGGATTCCACCTTTCCGGGAACCCTTCAAGATTCGACATCCGGTGCTCCGTCCTGATGTAGAAGTATTTACGCCAAAAGCGGCGGTTAGTCTTGTCATCAGCTTTAACAACCAAGCCCCTTGTGCCACGACTTTTCAGCTATAGCATGGTACCCCTCAGGTAACCAGGGTTGAATAACTGTAAGAGGTGGTGGACCGAGACGTTGCACTCAGCCCTGGCTGCATAAGTGGTCATAATACGACACACCTTCAAGGTGTAAGGAGTGAGCTGAGCCGGACACACGTTGTAAAAATGACAATGCTTCTCCATTAGAGGGTAGATTGGAAAACTGTAACCGATCAAGAACGGGTACTTATAGAATGTGCAGTACTCAGGCCGGTGCATATTGGCATAGTCCGTCCCGGCCAGAACCATTTCTATGTGGTTCGCAATATGGTGCGTCTCTCGAAGATCATCTAAGTGGGATTGTAATAGATCCCTGTGCTCCCAGGGAAGGGCTGGGCTTTTAGTCGGAAAATCCCTACGAACATGCATCTCCTTCGGGAGGACGTTGTCTACACTAAGAGGAACAAGGGCCTTCTCTAACTTTTCCCCTTCGCCACCGGAAGATGGCGGAACCCTAGATGGGGCATTGTCTTTGGCCTTTTTACTACTCTGTCCACATTTTGTCATGATATCCTATATAAGAAACGAAGCACTAATGATAGGAAGTGTGGTTTCAAAAAAAATGGAAGAGTCTCGCGCGAAATAGTGGTTGCTAGAAAGAAAGGTGAAAAAGGAAGCCAGGAAAAGTTCTCCAAAGGTTCGAAAGATGAAATGGATTGAACCTCCCCTCTATTTATAGGGTTAGGATGCACGAAAATCAAATAGGCATGATTCAAAACGGGCACGGGAAACCAAAACATCACATCATCCTCTGAACCACCTCGGGAGCAAGTATAATTATGACGCATGCAGGTGATGACATCATTTCGAAAAGGGGCCACGCGTCAGCAGCTCGGCGGTGCCATATATTTCACCTCATTCACGTCATCGCCCCATAGTGAAGACAAATTTTCTAAAGACGAGGTCTGCATGT
The DNA here is from genome assembly GCA_026770625.1 of Nicotiana glauca. Taxonomy (NCBI): domain Eukaryota; kingdom Viridiplantae; phylum Streptophyta; class Magnoliopsida; order Solanales; family Solanaceae; genus Nicotiana; species Nicotiana glauca. The sequence continues at coordinate 20,968 of MU719099.1, read as the reverse complement.
CCGCCCATTGAAGACGTCTACGGGATACGCCTCCAATGAGCGGGGGGACTAACTGTATGGGGTCAAATTCGGCCCTCAACGTCTCTACTCCGAAGGGCGCGCCCATTGAGCATACGTCTATTAAACTAAGAGTACGACTTGGACGTAAGGACGAAGACGCTGCCGGTTCAGACCTGGCATCCTCATTAGGAGGATGTCGGCCACATTTTGTACTTTTATAATTATTTCGAGGAAGGCCTCCTATTATAAAAAGGGGACCTTCCCATTGTAAAGGCGAGGATCATTATTCTTGAATAATACTACTCTCTTATTTTTTTCTCACTCTCTCTCTCTATCTCTACAGCTAACAAATATTCATTCTCGAGTTCATCTTATCAAATCTATTGCAATAATTTCATTTATCCTATTTATCTTTTGATTGTTTTTAAGCTTACAAAGTAGATCGATAACTTTTGATCCAAACAATTAGTATTTTGATACCTTTATTGGAAAAAGTTTGGCTATGATCGGGAATGTCTAAGTGTAATTCGGACGCGTTCGGCGAAGTTTGAAGGTCCGAAAGTAAAGAGCATGTTGGATCCTCTATTCTAGGTTTTGATGTAATATTGTAGTGTTTTGAGCCTTTGTGAAGGTTTGAATAATGTATTTGGACTTGTTGATATGATCGGACGAGGTCATTAGGGGCTCGTCGTGAGTTACATATTGGTTTAGAAGTAAGACATTTTAAATGATCATGATAGGCTAATCTTTCAACCCTTGATATACTTGAATTGATCATAGTCATGTATTATACACCCGTAAATAAACCCGTCACATTATATACACGTTGTTCACGTAGTACAAATAATGCATACGAGGAAGTTTTCCCGCACAATGTTAGGCAAGATACTTACCTCAAATAAGCTAAATCAATACTCTAAGAAGCCCTTCCCGCATGAAACAACCTCCGGATAGCTCGAATCTAGCCAAAATAACTTATTATCATAAATAAAAGTCATAGAAAACGCTTCCAAATAATAAACAATGATATTTAACTAAAATCAAATGGTCAACCCAGGGCCCACACCCCGAAACCCGACAAAACTAACAAATACCTAACACCCATTCTGATTGAGTCCAACCACACCAATTTTATCCAATTCCGACCTTAAATCAGCATTCAAATCATCAATTGTGTTATAGAAAAGTTTTTATTAAAACCTCCAATTTCTTCAATTTGATTCATCAAACAACAACTATACTTAAGGTTGGAATCATGAAATATAAATAAATTCGAGTAAAAGATACTTACCCCAATTCAAATGGTAGAAATCCCTTCCAAAATCGCCCAAATCCGAGCTCTCTAACTCAAAATATAATAAAATAACGAAAACCTTCGAAATAAAGTACTTAAATGATTTGCCACATCACGATCACGAACAACCTTCGCGATTGCAAAGACCATACTCACCCAGTTTTTGGACCCTTCTTCGTGAACGTGATGCTCAACTAAATTATGCCTGCGCGAATATGCTCTAGCTCCTGCGAACACGAAGGCTTACGCCTAACAAACCCCTCCAAGCTTCCCTTCTACGCGAACGCGAAGCCCTGCCTCCCCAAAGCTCTGTGTTTGTGGTCCTTTCTTCGCGAACGTGAAGAACAAATGCTCTTGCCTCATAAAAAGCACTCTGCAAACGGGGCTCCATAGTCGCAATCGCGATAAAGGAAACCTGTACTGAGAGTCAACAGTCCAAAACATGATGGAAATGGTCTGAAACACACTCGAGTCCCCCGGGACCCCGTCCAATCACACAAACCATTATCAAAGCATAACTCATACCTGCTCGAGGCTTCACATCACGCCAAACAACATCAACTCACGCCTCAATATAAACGTAATGAACCAATGACCTTTCAACTTTTAAAACTCATGCCGAGCCATATTAAATCAACTCGAAATAACCTCAAAATTTGCATGAAAGTCCCAAATGACACAACGGGCTTATAAAAACTCCCTGAACAATAATATGAACCCGACATAAACAATTTTAACCATCAGTCAAACCTATCAGCCTTCCAAACCTTCAACTTTCCAACTTTCGCCAACTCACGCCAAAATAAACTACGAACGTCCAAAATCAAATCCGTACACACGCCCAAGTTCAAAGTCACCATACGGAACTATTGAAACCATCTAAATACCATTCACGAGTCATCAATATAAAAGTCAAACTTTAGTCGACTCTAACAACTTAAGCCTCCAACCAAGTGTCCCAAATCAATCCAAAACTCTCTCGAAACCAAACTAACCACCCCTACAAGACATGTAACCACAAAACACATATATAAAGCATCAAATAGGGGAAACAAGTCTAAAAATACTCAAAACAAATGGTTGGGTCATTACATTCTCTCCCTCTTAAACAAACGTTCGTCCTCGAGCAAGTAAATTTGAAGTGCCAAAAAAGGCGGGGGTATTGGCTCTGCATTTGATTCTCGGTCTCCTAAGTCTCCTCCTTAACTGATTAAACTCTCCACTAAACCTTCACCGATGCAATGGTCTTTGACCTGAACTTCCGGACCTGCATGTTACATAGGTTAATTCCTTGTCCAATTGTACTGAGCTGAAATCTAACACATGTGACGGATCACCATAATACTTTTGGAGCATGAAAACATAGAACACCGGGTGAACTCCCAATAAGATGGTGTCACGGCCCGGATTTCCCATCATTGGGAGTCGTGATGACGCCTACTAATGAAAGCTAGGCAAGTCAACTATTTGAACCAATTATCTTTTCCCATTTTAATCCTTTAACAGTTAGGAAAAAACAAATTATAAACGACGGAATTTTAAATAAGCAGAAGAAATGATAAAGCATTGGAAAAAATATCCAATACAACATCTTAAGCAACATCTACCCAGAACTGGTGTCACACTTCACAGATAGTCTAGAATTTACTACAAACAAGGTCTGAAAGATATAATACATTGTTTATGAAATATGTAAATGAAACAGGATAAAGGGATAGAGGGAGACGCCATGGCCTGCGGACACCTGCAGGACTACCTCAGAATCTCCGACTGGACAGAAGGCAGCCACCCAAGCTAAGGTCCGAATGCTACTGCTCCGGGATCTGTACACAATGCAGAATGTAATATCAGCATAACCGACCCCATGTGTTGGTAAGTGTCTAGCCTAACCCCGGCGAGGTAGTGACAAGGCTAGGACCATACTAACAAATAAACCTGGGCAATTATATCATATACATCGGAAATTGAAACATAAATATACAACTAAGGATGAGAGGGGGACATGCTGTGGGGAAATGCCATCTATCAATAGTAACTCAGGAGAAAAACATAAAGTACAATTTAAAATTCGCACTAAAAAGAATAAGGAAAACCGTAACCAATAAATAACCATTTTTATCATTTGTTGTTACGATGCGCAACCCGATCCAAATTATAAGACACTGTTGCGGTGTGCAACCCGATCCAATTATAAGGTTGTTGCGGCGTGCAACCCGATCCAAATATAATATAGTTACGACATGCAACCCAATCCAAATATAATATTGTTGCAGCATGCAACCCGATCCAAATATAATATAGTTACGGCATACAACCCGATCCAAATATAATATTGTTGCAGCATGCAACCCGATCCAAATATACAGTTCAACACCAATCAGGAAAGAGTCCCAGCAAGGGAACAATAAGGAAACAATACTATCCCAGCAAGGGAATCGATAGAATAAGTAAATATGTTCAGGTAAGGGAATCAGCTATAACCAAACTTGTTCCAACATTGAACTTCACAAAAGAAACCTCAGCTAACACCAATACTCAACCATAAGCAATTTCCATGAGAATAATAATAATTCTTGTCCAACATAGAGAATCAAAAACTTAGACATTCGTATGATTTGCTAAGAACACAACGATTTCAATTTAAGACTCACGGGCATGCTTGACACCAATATATATATACTCGTCACCATGCCTATATGTCGTACTCGACAAATAACACATAGCAAATAGGACACAACTCCTAATCCCTCAAGCTAGGGTTAGGCCAAACACTTACCTCAAACTTTCACGGTCGACTCAAGCCTCAAACACTACTTTTCCTTTAGAATTCACCTACAAATAACTCATATCAAATTGATTTAAAAACATCAATAAATGCTAAAGAATTCATACCAAATGCTTAATTATAGGTTTTCTATCATTTTTCCAAAAAAGTCAAAGATTGATCCCGGGCCCGCTTGGTCAAAACTCGAGGTTCGGATCAAAATCTGATCACCCATTCACCCACGAGCCCAAATATGCAATTATTTTCGAAATACGACCCCAAAACGAGGTCTAAATTTCAATTATTCAAAAAGCCCAAACTCAACCCAAAATCCCACATTATACCATTGAAGAATAATATTTAGGCCTAGAAATCTAATAGGTGTTGATGGATAATGAAGGAGATGGATTGAGGAACACATACTTATGATTTGGTGATGATTTTACTCTTCAAAAATCACCTAGGTTCTGATTTTGGGGAAGGAGATTTGAGAAAATAGGTTATTCCTGTTTCTGTTACTGATTAAAAGAGCTGGGCGACAGTGTTTATCGCGTTTGTGAGTACACAGTCGCGATCGCGAAGAGCTATCAAGAGTGGACATACGCGATCACGAGTCCTCCTACGCGTTCGCGATGGGTTGGCCTCTCTGACCTTTGCGTTTGTGGACCAGTGTACGCGTTCGCGTAGAAGAACGATAACATCCCAGACCAGCCCACCCCATTGTACACTACACGTTTGCAGGAAATGGGTCGCGTTCGCGTAGAGCATCCCCCTAATGCTCCGCGTTCACATCCCTTACTTCGCGTTCGCATAGAGAAATTTCTCCCCAGCCCCAATTTCCCTTTCGTGATTGCGAAGCACAGAATGTATGTGCCTTAGAAACAATATTTCTACAACTTTTCCTAACTACAAAAACCTTTCGAGACCTATCCGAAACTCACCCGAGGCCTCGGGGCTCCAAACCAAATATGCACACTAACACAAAAACATCATATAAACTTATCCGTGCGATCAAATTTCCAAAATAACATCTTAAACAACGAATTTAGCATAGAATTCTAAGAAAAACTTAAAAACTTTTAAAGTATCAATTTTTACAACTACGAGTCCGAATTACATCAAACTACTTCCGTCTCTTACCAAATTTCACAGGTTCGACTTAAACCACATATAAGACCTATAACGAGCCCCGAAATCAAAATACCGACCCGATACCAATAACTTCCAAACATTTTTCATTTCTAAAAACTCACATATATTCCAGAAAATAATTTTGTTTAAAAATTTATTTCTCGGGCTTGGGACCTCGAAATTCGATTCCGAGCATACGCCCAGGCCCCATATTTTCCTAAGGACCCTCCAGGATCGTCAAATTATGGGTCTGGGTCCGTTTACCCAAAATGTTGAACAGAGTCAGCTTAAATTCATTTTAAAGGCAACTTTTATTATTTTTCACAGATTTTTACATAACGGCTTTTCGTCTACATGCCCGGACTGTGCATGCAGATCGAGGTGATGCAGAAAGAGGTTTTTAAGGCCTCAGTAGATAATTTATTTTTAAAATAAGTGATGACCTTTTGGGTCATCACATATGGTGGCAATGCAAGTCTATAAGATATCTCACCCACTCTCTCAAAAATTTCCAAAGGACCAATATGTAGAGGGACAAACTTGCCCTTCTTCCTGAATGCCATCACACGCTTCATGGGCAGAACTCCGAGTAAAACCCTTTTACCTACCATGAATTCCACATCACGAGCCCTCCTATTAGCATAACTCTTTTGCCTAGATTGCGCCTGATAGGTTTTCAAAGTCTTTGCCTTATGTTTTGATGACTAACAAACTTACTGTCCAGAACTATATAGGGAACCTGACACACTCGGTACACATTGCCAATGAATGGATTCTGGCATGAATTCTAATTAATGTGAATTGCTGCAAGTGTAAAGAATAGAGAAATAAAACAGGGACCTGATCCCTTGTGTTTTGCTTACAGCAGCGCGAAAGTAAACTGTGCACAGCTGTAAAGTGACTGCCACAAAAATAGTGCACACAGTGCAGCAATTTTGTAGTCACTTGTCCTTTGACCAACCGAGTGCTTACATCATTCAAGTAATGTCACCAAATGTGTATTAACAAATGTATTACAACAAAAATATCACTTGAACACTTGATAATTCACTTCAAGCATTCAAGTCTTCTGCAACAGTGAACTTAATTCTCAAGGGCTTGAAGAACAAAGTTAAACGCTATTACAGACCAATTCCTAAATATAGTATTTTGATGTCCTTAGTTAATTTGTAACTTTGTGATTGTTCTTATTATAATTCCTAAATTGCTTATCTAAAAGCGTTGCTTAGGAACCCCTTTGTAAAACCATAAACTTTCTGAGTTTGTGTTGTGACTAGAGTTAGTCATAAGTTAAAGTCTTTATATCTAGTGAGTGACAAAGTGGCTTATAAGTGTATCACAAGTTAGATGAGCTGAAGTCTTTCTAATAGAGTCATTACAAAGTGACTTGTAATAATGTATTTACAAGTTAGTGAAGTTGAAATACTACAAGTGTAGGTCGTGGTTTTTGTCCCCTTGAGTTGGGATTTTTCCACGTAAAAAATCCGTGTCTCGTTTACTTACTGTTTCATTAGTATTCTCAGTGAAAACTCATAGAGGACCAGGTACTCTATAGTTTGGTGGACTCATATAAACTAATAATTGGTATCAGAACGGGTTCCTCCTATCAGGCTAACACCTAGTAAAGATCAGTATGGCTGCTCCACCAAACATTGGAGAAGGTCAATCTACGTACCGACCACCCAAGTACAATGGTCAATACTATGGGTGGTGGAAGACACTGATGCATGATTTTATCATGGCTGAAAATTCTGAGTTGTGGGATGTCATATGTGATGGTCCTTACATCCCAACAAAGGCAGTTGGAGACCTTCCATTGACAATGCCAAAAAACAAAAAAGAATACACTGACATAGACAAAAAAGCTGTGGAGAAATATTTTCATGCCAAGAAAATTTTGGTATGTGGAATAGGGCCTGATGAATACAATAGAATTTCTGCTTGTGAAACTGCAAAAGAGATATGGGAAGCTCTACAAACAGCACATGAGGGAACCACTAAAGTAAAGCAATCCAACATTGATATGCTCACCATCGAGTATGAACTGTTTAGGATGAAGGACGATGAATCTATTCAAGATATGCGCACAAGATTCGCCTCTATCATAAATGAGTTACACTCACTTGGTGAAATCATTCCCAGAAACAAGATAATGAGGAAAATTCTCAGTATCCTGCCCAATTATTGGGAAAGCAAGGTGAATGTTATTACTGAAGCAAAGCACCTGCAAGAGCTGACCATAGACGAGCTGGTTGGAAATCTAAAGACTTACGAGATGAAAAGGAAGATAGATAGTGAAATAAGTGAACCAAAGAAAGAAAAGAACCCGATACTCAAAGCTGAAAGCAATGACTCGAGTGAGGAAGACAGTGACATGGCTTACTTAACCAAAAGGTTTCAGAAGATGGTTAGAAGAACTGGAGGAATACTAAAAAGGGAAAACTCCATCAAATAAAAGAACTACGATCTCTGCCATAAGTGTGGAAGCCTGGGCACTTTATCAAAGATTTTCCTCTCCAGAAGCAAGAGCACTCTAAGTACAACCCAGAGAAAGAAGCCAAGAGGAACCCGGTTCCTAATAAGGACTTCAAGAGGAAGAGATCTGCTGACAATGTGGTGAAACATGCTCTTGCAGCAGGGGAGACTCCTCTAGTGAGTCTGAGGATGAAACTGATGTAGGTGACAGCTCCATGATGGCAGTTGAAAATGAGGAAAATGAATATAATTCAATATTTTCTTTGATGGTCCAATTAGATGATGACAATAGCGAGGTAAATTCCAGGGATGTTCAGAGAAATCTGAAATCCTACGCTCTTAAGAAACTCATTTCTTTAGCTAGTGTATTGCTTGATGCCTATCATAATCTTGTGGAGGATAAGGATGCCTTGACCTTAGAGCTAGGAGAAGCTGAATAAACTAGAGATGATATGGTAGTGTGTGTAGTTGATCTGAAGGAAACCATTTGTAAGTTGGAGAAAGAAAATTTGTTTTAACCGAAAAAATGCTAACATAGAACATAAAAGAGATGACTTAGTGGTGTAGCTGATGACCGTAAGGAAACTATTAAAAACTTCAGAAAAGAAAGAGAAGCCTTAATGAAGAGAGTGATTGAGATCGAGGAAGAAAGATATGATCTCTTGGTAGTGACTGCAGACATAAGGGAAATAATAGAGGGACTAGGGACTGAGTCAAAACCTGGAAATTTTGGAAAAGAAAAGAGGTATCCAGTGAGGAACACATTAGGCTTGAAAACGAGTTGAAGGATGTGAGAACTAGATCTGTGTGTTGAATCTGAGGAAAACAAACATCTCCAGACTGAACTGGAAAGAGTAAAAAATGATCTTGAAAAGTCTCTAAAGTGGACCTGGTTTTTAGAAACTATCACTGCCATATACATTAGTAATGGTAGAAGCAGGTAGAGAATAGGGTTCCAAAGGGAGAAAACCTCTTACAACCCGCAAGTGTATTACTGTACCAGATAACTAGTTGTGTACCCACTGTGGGAATAATGGGCATTTTAAGGAAAATTGCAAAGCCAGGATCCAGTCCATTCAGAAAAACAAAATGTTTGCTGAAAATGTAACTACTAAAAAAAGACCAGGTTCCACCCACAAAAAACGCATATTACCTGCATGGACTAAGAGAGCTCTTATTTATCCTCTTGCTTACTACAAGGGACCCAAACTTGCTTGGATTCCTAAAACTAATTGTTGATCTCCTTGTGCAGGGAACAGTGAAAGGAAAAAATCAACAATGGTTCATGGATAGTGGATGTTGAAAGCACATAACTGGGAACACCATGGACTTTCTTTTACTAAAAGCCATGCAAGAAGGGAGTGTATCCTTTCGCAATGGGAAAAAGGGGTACATTCTTGGAGTTGGAAAAGTCGGGAAATCACTCACTCACTCTATTGAGAATGTGTACTATGTCAACGGTCTTAAGTACAGTCTCTTGACTGTCTCTCAGATCTGTGATAAAGGAAACAAAGTGGACTTCTTGTCCATGATATGTACAGTTACTAATCTGGTAATTGGTGAAGTGGTACTTGTGGCCAAGAGATACAAGAACATCTATGTTGCTAATTTTGAGTCCATACAAAGTGGTGATCTGAGTTGTCTGAAAGCTGTTGATGATGATGATGAACTCTAGCACAAAAGATTGGGTCACGCAAGTTTCTCTCTTTAGAACAAACTAATTCAGAAGGACCTTGTCCATGGTTTGCCCATGTCAAAGTTCAAAGTACATAAATTGTGTGATACATATGGTAGAGGAAAGCATGTGAAGTCTCTTTTTAAGTCTAAAAAGGATGTAATCACCTCAAAGCCACTCAATCTTCTGCATATGGATTTATGTGGCCCTATGAGAGTACAAATAAGGGGAGGAAAAAGATACATTTTTGTGATAGTGAATAACTATTCCAGATTCACATAGACTCTGTTTCTTAAAACTAAAGATGAAACCTTTGAGGTGTTTGTGGCTTTTGTGAAGAAAATCCAGGTGAAGATGGAGTCTAGAATAGCATACATTAGATCGGATCATGGAACAGAATTTGACAATGCCAAATTTGATGAGTTCTGTAATGAAAATGGCATTACTCCCAACTTCTCACCAAGACCCCCCCCCCCCCAACAAAATGGAGTAGTGGAAATGAAGAATAAAACTCTTGAAGAAATAGAAAGAACAATGATGATCGACAGTGAGATTGCCAAGAACTTCTAGGCTGAAGCTGTCAACACTGTCTTCTACTTGGTGAATAGGTGCATAATCAGATCTCTCCCGAACAAAACCCCTTATGAGTTACTGAATGGAAGGAAACCCATGCTGACTCACCTAAGAACATTTGGGTGTAAATGTTATGTTCTCAACAATGAAAAGGATCAGCTTGGTAAATTTGATGCCAATACCATAGAAGGAATCTTTCTGTGGTATTCTTCTCAAAGCAAAGCTTACAAGATGTACAACAAGTGGACTTAATGTGGTGAGGAAAGTGTTAATGTTATGTTTGATGAGTCCTATTCTTCATGTGAGAAAAAATGCTAAAGATGGTCAAGATGGAGAGCCCTAACTGGTTCCTAGTGAAGTCATTGACATGGCAAATATAAAGGCGAATGTGATGAGCCAAGTGAAGGAGCCGAGTGGAGACAATGTTACCTCTTCTTCAATGGAACTAGGTACCTCAATTACAACTAGAGCTGTCAATATGGGCCGGGCCGGGCTAGACCAGCCCAGCCCATGTGGGCTTTAGCAATTGATGGGTTGGGCTGGGCTAGCCCACCATTTTGATGGGCCTTATAATGGTTAGCCCACCCCAGCCCTATGTGGGCCGCGGGCCCCCACGGGCCGGCCCATCATTTTTAAAATATAATTTTATATTTTTTCTTTAAGTTCTGACCTAAAAAAAGATAATTATTTAAAAGTTAAAAAATATCTTGTTGGAAAAAATTTGCAAAACTTAATAATTTTTTATATTGTTCCAATATATCACAATAAACACTTAAAAAAAGTAAAAGACGAGACTATATTTCATTCATTAAAAGTTAAAACTTAAAACAAACTATTCAAGAGAACGTTCATGATGCTTATGAGATATCCAAAACATCATATTCGTCAAACACATTTGAATCCGCTTGTAAGGTTGTCTCAACATCTTCACATTCATCTACAATTCATATGCAATATTAATTAATTAAATTTTAAAAATTAATAATATTTAAATTCACATAAAAAAAATATTAGCAGTTTGAGTTTGAGAAAACTTGTGCAGCCAATTTCGAATAGTAACAAGTGTTTAGACATTTTCATAATAATTGAAACTTCTGTACTTTGTAAGAATACGCCACCAATGCCAAATGTTGATTTCAATGCTAGAACGGTAATAAGAAGACTAAGCACATCGCGCACCATCATTGAAAGATCGAGATATTTTCTAGAATGTTCCTTCCAATACATGACAACATCCATCTCTTGAAACTTCTCAAGATCAAGTTTTGGTAACATGACAATATCCTCTTAGTAAAAATCCAATTCTGACTTTCCATCTCTAAAGGTAGTATACTTTTTATTTTTTATATATTTTAAATAAAAATTTAATTAGGCCTAGCCCAGCCCAGCCTTAGTCAAGCCTCACGGGCCACGGGCTTACTCGGGCTGGGCTTAAAAGCCTCATTTTGAAACGGGCTCCAAAAATTCTAGCCCAACCTTGCTAAATCATGGGTTGGGCTGGGCTGGCCCAACGGGCCAAGCCCATATTGACGGCTCTAATTACAACCACTAAAACTGAAGAAAGAGTGGTTGATGTAGTACAGGGTACTCCACTAGTACCTGGGAGAAGAAAATAAGAGAACCACCTAGATATACCCACCTCCTCTACAAATGAACCTCAAATGCCCAACTAGAAACATAAAAGCTCTCATCCTCTTGACAACATAATTACTCATCTAGATTCTGGAGTACAAACCATGTCAAAAGCCAGAAATTCACTTGCCTTCTCAACCTTTATCTCCCAAATAGAACCCAAAAATATCAAGAAATCCCTGAAAGATGCAGATTGGATTACAACTATGCAAGATGAGTTGTATCAGTTTGAAAGGAATAATGTCTGGCACCTGGTACCTAGACCCTCAGATCGAACCATTTTAAGAACCAGATGGGTATTCAGGAATAAGCTTGATGAACATGGAAACACTATAAGGAACAAGGTCAGGCTAGTGGTTCAAGGCTACAATCAAGAGGAAGGGATTGATTATGATGAAACGTTTGCTCCGGTTGCTCGCATAGAAGCTATTAGAATCCTAATCGCTTTTGCATGTCATATGGAATTCACCTTGTTCCAAATGGATGTCAAAAGTGCATTTTTGAATGGACTTCTTAAGGAAGAAGTATATGTAAAGCAACCTCGAGGGTTTGAATGTCATGGACACCTTGAATATGTGGTTAAACTGGACAAAGCATTGTATGGGTTGAATCAGGCTCCTCGAGCTTGGTATGAAATGTTGTCAAAATTCCTCTTAGAAAATGGTTTTACAAGAGGAAAAATTGGCAACACCTTATTTATAAATAAACCGGGAAGAAACCTGCTCATTGTTCATGTCTATGCTGATGATATCATTTTTGGGGCAATTGCTGATTCCCTGTGTGAAGAGTTTGCAAAACTCATGGGAAGTGAGTTTGAAATGAGCATGATGGGGGAGCTGAATTTCTTCTTGGGTCTTCAAGTGAAGCAGTCCACAAAGGGTACATTCATTTGTCAGCAGAAATACATCAAGGATCTCTTGAAGAGGTTTGATATGGAAACATCAAAAGTGATAGACACTCCCACTGCAATGACTACTCGACTGGACATAGATAAAAATGGATCTCCTATGAATCAAACTATGTATAGAGTCATTATTGGGTCTCTACTCTATCTCACTACTAGCATACCCGATATTGTTTTTAGTATGGGCTATGTGCAAGGTTTTAATCAAATCCCAAGGAATCTCACCTGAAGGCTGCAAAAATAATTTTAAGATACCTTAAGGGAACACAAGACATGGTCCTGTATTACCCCTCCGGTGACAGTTTTATTCTTATTGGGTATGCTAATGATGATTACTTAGGTTATCTTGTGGATAGGAAAAGTACTTCTGGAATAGCTCACTTTCTAGGATCATGTCTTATCTCCTGGGGTACAAGGAAGCAAAACTCAATGGCCCTTTTAATAGCTGAAGCAGAATATATAAGCACAACCTCCTGTTGTGCTCAGCTCCTATGGATTAAACAACAACTGGCGGATTAAACAACTAGTGATTGTGTGCCTCTTCTATGTAATAACACCAGTGCACTCAACATGGCCAAGAATCTAGTTCAACACAAAAGAACCAAACATATTGATGTGAGACATCATTTTCTGATGGACAATGTGGAGAAAGGGTTGATCTGTATGAAGTTCTGCAGCGCAGAAGACCAAATTGTAGATATCTTCACCAAAGCTTTAATTTGAAATAAAAAATGTTAAGCCGAGGATATTGAAGCCCAATTGAGAACCTGATTCCTCATTAATTGGCTATGGAAGGTAAAATTATCTAAAGTGTTTTATGGCCAAGTCTAACTCACTTCAATACAGTTGCAGGTAAACACGCATAATGATTATAGAAGTTGTAGATGCATTGCATGGATGATAAAAAAGGATTGAAATTTTCATTGACAGGTCAAGAACCTGGTTCTTGTACCAAAGGTTATTAGTTCTAGGAATTCTTTAATACACGTCTTGAAAAGGTACAGATATCAACTGCTATCTCATCCAACTCTTCAGAACCCTCATGTCACGTCTTTTCACTCCGAATGGTTTCTTTTCCCTCTGAAATGTTGCAACTCTCCTAGCGCAACCGCCGTTTCAAAACCGGTTCCTATCTCTATGTTCATAATTATCCTTTCTTATTAAAAACCCTCTCCCTTCTTCACAGATCATAGTCCTCCATTAGAACCTCTCCAAAGAATTTTCTCTCCCTCTCTTCAATGGCTGACACAAACTCTAAAATTCATGTCTCAGTCTCCACTAACCCAAAAAAACCCACTGAGTCCTCCGTTTCCAATAAGGCCTCTATAATTATCCCTATACTTATCCCTGAAATCACCCCTAACCTAGATTTCGTGTCTCCCTCCAGCTCTAAGGCAACCATCACAGAAACCTCTAAAGTTGTTAGTCCTTGCTATCCATTTTCTAAGTTTCCTATTGATAAAAAGAAAAGTGGTGAACAAGGTCAAAGTCTTGAGATCGCAGTGGTTTCCTCCATTGATACGTCAGAGTCTGTGGTGGCCATGGAGCCTAAGGTCACGACCATCTTTGTGGTATCTACTGATGGAGTCTTACATGATATAGTCTCTGGTGCTGACATGTCTCAGAGGAATGAGACACAGGGTTTCGGGGAGAAGGATCCATGGTGGTTGTTGATAGCTCTGCACTAGCAGAAACTACTGGGCCCTCTTGTGAAGAACCTAATGCCTCTCCGGAGGAAACAGGTCATGGAACTCACTCCCACGCCAGTTCTGCTCGTGCATCTCCTCCTTAATTTGCTCTTGAGCCCTTGGACATTCTAGTTCCTAAGATGAGGTCCAGTGACGACGAGGGTCTGGACAATGCTCCTCTTGATGCATTCATAGTCAAAAGAAGGGTAGTGATCACTCCTGAGTCTTCTACTAAATGACCTACTACTAGGTTGCAAGCCAAGGTAGCTTATGACTCTTACCCTTCAAAAAAACAGAAAAAGCAGTAAAAAGAAGAAAAAAAAGACTAGTGAAAGGCAATGAAATAGTGTGTGATAAGGTTGTCCCTGTGGTTGAACTTGAGGAGGAAACGACAGAGGAACCTAGTTCCTTAGTGACAAAGTCTCAAAAGAAGAAGCAATCCTCTTCTGTAGAAAATGTTACAACCCCTAGTCAAAATTTAAGGAAGTTGTGCGTGAGCCCTCGGTTTCTGATGAGGATATGTTGGTCAAGTCTAAAGGAAAAACAAAATCAAGTGGTATGAAGTCTGGGAAGAGGAAGATGGAACCGTTAAGGAACTTGGTTCTGTGAAAAAGATAAGGAGTGAATCCAGTTCTGTGTCGGAATGATTAAGGCACCAAAAGGTCTTGATGGGTCGCACTTTTGACCCGACAATTTCTGCTATGACTGGTACGAGACAAGTCCTTGAAATGGTTGAGTTTCAACAGTGGGGACTTCTCTTCCAAATGGATGCACCCAATGTGTATGAGAGAGAAGTTCAAAGCTTCTATGTTGAACTCTTTCCCGTTGATATTGACCATATATGTGCCTTGGTTAATGGTGTAGATATTGTATTTGATGTGAGTCTGCTTGGAGAAATTCTTAACGTCCCTAATGTTGGTGTGTCTATTGTGAAAAATGGGTGTGAATCAAACTTTCAAAATGTTGTTGTGAAGGAAAATGTGGACCAAAAGGGGGACCAGATTCACAAGAAGGCCTTACTCCCTATCCATAAGTTGCTCTTCAAGTTGGAGAACAAAGTTCTGTTATCCCGTGCTGAGAGGAGGTCCATGACTTCCAAGTCTGACATGTTTCTAATTGAGCAACTGGATGGCTTTACCCATATGAACTTACCTTCTGTCATGATTGAACATATGCAGAAGGTAGCAACCTTCAACGATGGAAATCATGGTCTTCCATATAGGTTTCTACTTACGCAAATGTTTAAGTTTTTCAAAGAGCTACTGGGGCAATGCAAGGTAGGAACCAAGAAGTATACTTTCTCTCAAACAATCTTGGAAGAATGTAAGTGCATTGAGAAGAATGGGGGGATAGGAAGTACATCAACAATCTCATAGCTTATCAATGCGCAAAACAGTGTAACCGAGGAGATTTGAAGGTTGAAGGCTATGAATGCTATCATGGAATTTCAGCAAGCCTAAGGGGCCCTAGAGTCGAATGAGGAAGTGGTTCATTTGACAAAGGAAAATGCTGATCTTAGGGCACAAGTGGAGAACCTGAAAGCGGAACTGCTCAATGAGCAAAAGTCGGCCAATGCCCGAATAGACCTAGTTCTCCGAACTCCTGCTGCAGCTTCCAAGCCCTCTACTCCTAGTGCCCCCTAAGCGACCCTTTCAGTGACCAGTTTTTGGATTGTCTCTTTGTTGTTTTAATGACTTGGAAGTTCTGTTTGTTTTCTTTTGTTTGATGTGGATGGGACGTATCAGTACTGATCCCAATTTTAATAGTCCAATCTTAACTTTGCTTTATAAGCAAAGGCATATGTTTTATATATAAAACTATCCTCTTTTGTTTTTTAAATGCTTGTATTCTCTGTTTCTCTTCTCTATTATGTTGTGAGCACATATGTGGCATGAGTTAGCTTGACTGGACTTCTTTATGCTATTTATCTGCTTGTGTATTTTTAACGATCCCAAAAGGGGGAAGATGTATTATATGAAACATGGAACATGGGGGATCTGATTAAGGGGGAAACATAAAGTCAGGGGAACTTGGTGAAGTCCTGTTACTTCATCTGGTTATTTTTTCTCTACATATATGTTATATACGAAGCCGCTCCCGAATCAACTTCACCTTTTCCAAAGCATCACGGACCAAATCAGTGCCCGAAAACCTGTCCTCCCTAGATTCAAATCAACCAACTGGAGAACGACATCACCTCGTATATAAGGCCTCATAAGGATCCATCTGGATGCTCGACTGATAGCTGTTATTGTAGGCGAACTCTACTAGCGGTAGAAACTGATCCTATGAGTCCCCAAAATCAATGACACAGACACATAACATGTCCTCCAAGATCTGAATAATGCGCTTAGACTGTCATCCGTTTGAGGATGAAATACCATACTCAGTTCGACCGGTGTGCCCAACTCACGTTGTATGGCTCTCCAAAAATGCGATGTGAATTGCGTGCCTCAATCCGAGATAATCGACACGAGCACACCATGAAGACGAACAATCTCACGAAGATAAATCCGAGCCAACTGCTTTGAAGAGTAGGTAGTCATGACTGGAATGAAGTGTGCAGACTTGGTAAGTACGTCCACCATAACCTATACATCGTCGAAAGTCCTCAAGGTCTGTGGAAGTCCAACTACAAAATCCATAGTGATACACTCCAACTTACACTTCGAAATATCGAGCCTCTATATCAAATCACCCAATCTTTTATGCTTGTACTTCACTTGCTGATAGTTCTAACACCGAGCAACAAACTCAACAATATCCTTCTTATACTCCGCCACCAATAGTGTTGCCTCAAGTCATGGTACATCTTCGCGGCACTTGAATGAATAGAATACCGGGAACTATATGTCTCATCAAGTATCAACTCACGTAACCCATCCACATTTGGAACACAAATCAGACCCTACAACCTCAACCCATCATCCTTAATAGTAACCTCCTTGGCATCACCGTGTTGCACCATGTCCTTAAGGACGAGCAAGTGGGGATATCATAATGATGTGCCTTGATGCGCTCAAACAAATAAGGCCATGAAACCATGCAAGTAAGAACCCGTCTAGGCTCCGA
Source organism: Nicotiana glauca (assembly GCA_026770625.1). Taxonomy (NCBI): domain Eukaryota; kingdom Viridiplantae; phylum Streptophyta; class Magnoliopsida; order Solanales; family Solanaceae; genus Nicotiana; species Nicotiana glauca. Next base: position 3,760 of record MU719099.1, on the reverse strand, counting down.
AACATCCAAACTCACGAACCTGTTGGCCAAAGCCTAAGCATCCAAAGCTAACGGTCTATCCTCTACTAGAATAAAAGCAAGACTACCTTTGCTCTCAGCCTTCCTACTCAAAGAATCGGCCACCATATTGGATCGGGATGATAAAGAATGGTGATATCGTAGTCCTTTAGTATCTCTAACCACCTATGTTGCCTCAAGTTCAGATCCTTTTTTTCTTGAATAGATATTGTAGACTCATGTGATCCATGAACACCTCACATGACATACCTTAAAGACAATGTCCCAAATCTTCATCGAGTGAACAATGGTTGCCAACTCCAAATCATGCACTAGGTAGTTCTTCTTATGGGGCTTTAACTATTGTGAAGCATAAGCAATCACTCTACACTCCTGCATCAATACACAACTAATGCCAATCTGTGAAGCATACAATAGACCATATAAGAACGCGACGCTGAAGGCAAAACTAGAACTGGAGCTGTAGCCAAGGAAGTCTTAAGCTTCTGAAAGCTCTCCTCACACTCGTTAGACTACTTGAATAGGGTACCATTCTAAGTCAATCTAGTCAAAGGGGATGCGATGGATGAAAAACCATCCACGAAATGGTGATAATACCATGCCAAGCCTTGAAAACTCTAGATCTCAATAGCAGTAGAAGGTCGGGGCAAACTCTTAACAGCCTCAATCTTCTTTGGATCCACCTTAATCCCCTCACTGGACACTATATAGCCCTAGAATGCCACCGAATATTGCCAAAACTTGAACTTGGAGAATTTAGAATATAACTTCTTCTCCCTCAAAGTCTGGAGCATGATCCTTAAGTGCTGCTCATGATCCTCCCAGCTGCGGGAATACACCAATATGTCATATATGAACACGTTGATGAATGAATCAAAATATGTCTGGAACACGTTGTTCATCGAGTTAATAAAGGTTGTTGTTGCATTAGTCAGCTTAAAAGAATCACCCAAAAACTCATAGTGACCATAGCGAGTCCTGAAAGTCGTCTTTTAAATGTCTGAATCTCGGATTTTCAACTAATGGTACCCCGATCTCCAGTCAATCTTTGAGAATACCTTAGCACTATAAAGTTGATCGAACAGATGATCAATATGAAGTAGTGGGTACTTGTTATTGACTGTAACCTTGTTCTATAGTCAATACACATCCTCAAAGAGTCGTCCTTCTTCTTCATGAATAGAACTGAAGTACCCCAAGGCGAGACACTCGTTCTGATAAAACCCTTATCAATCAACTCTTGAAGTTGTTCCTTTAATTCCTTCGACTCCACTAGTGCCATGCCATATGCTGGAATTGAGATGGGCTGAGTGGCCAGCAACAAGTCAATACCAAAATCAATATCCCTATCGGGTGGCATGCCTGGTAAGTATGCTGGGAACTCTCTCACAACTAGAACTGACGCAATGGTAGGAGTATCAGCACTAACATCATTCACAAAGGCCAAATATGCCAAGCACCCCTTCTCAACCATCTTTTTTTCCTTCAGAAAGGACACCACCCTACTAGGAGCATGACCCAATGTACGTCTCCACTCTAACCTCGGTAACCCCGACATGGCTAATTGTCACGGTCTTAGTGTGATAATCCAGAATAGCATGATATGGTGACAATCAGTCCATGCCCAAGATGACATCAAAGTCCACCATATTGAGTAGCAGAAGGTCAACCCGGACTCATAACCCCCGATAGTGATCACACACGATTGATAGACATAGTCTACCATAATAGAATCCCCAACAGGCATAAACATATAAATAGGGGTATCCAAAGAATCACGAGACATATCAAAATATGAAGCAAAATTGGATGACATATACGAATAAGTGGAACCAGATCAAATAAAACTAATGCATCCCTATGACAGACCAGAACAATACCTATTATGACAGCGTCTGATGCAACAACCTTAGTCCTAACAGGAAAAGCATAATAACGGCCTGTCCTCCCCCTCTAAAACAACCTTTACTATCTTGTCCTCCACCTCTATCTAGTTCTGCATGTGGAGTAGCAATATGAGTAGCAACCATGGCCTGTGTACCCCTATGGAGTTCCACCCCTCATAAGTCCGGGACAGTTCCTCACCATGTGCCCAGTATCACCACACTTGAAACAACCTCTCTGCATGCGTGGCTATTGGAACTGAGTTTGACTCGATCAACTGGAATAACCGCTATAGGAACCTTGTGAATATGGTGCACTAGAAGATGGCTATCCAAAATGAGTGCTCTGAGGTCCCTGAATAGTTGGAGCACTGTGTGTGACCTGAAGTGCAGAATGAACTGATCGACTAACATAACCTTTGCCATGATGAGCTGAAACTGCAAAGCGGGAACCACTAAATCCTCCAAAATCTCGAGGTCTCTTGGCCTCCATATTCCCCCTCTCCTAGCCGCGAATACTATCCAGCCTCCTAGCGATCTCCACAACCTACTAAAATGGAGTATCAGTTTCCAACTCCCGTGCCATCCCAAATCAGAGACCATAGTTAAGCCCCTCAATAAATATGCAGATTCTCTCCGGCTATAGAAAAAAAGCAGGTGCATGATGAAATAACTCACTAAACCTTATGGCATACTTGGCACTGTCATACTCCCTTGGTGCAACTTCTCGATCTCGGTGCGTGACACATCCCCGAGAGTTTATGGAACAAACTCCCTTAAAAATAGATAAGTGAATTAAGCCCAAGTAAGTGGAGATGCTCCTACTGACCTACTCTCCTCATAAGATTGCTACCATCAATAAGGCGACCCCTTCAGCTGGAAAGTAGTAAGGTCAATCCCGCTCACCTTTCTATGCCCATAATACATAAAATACAGTGTCACTAATGTAGAAAACCTTGTGCATCCTCAAAAACTATGCCACTAAAAGTAGGAAGAAAATACTTCTTGAACCTCTCAAGCCTCATATGCTCGTCCTCTATGCCACTAGCCTGACCTCAAGCTGAACTACGATCACGGGCTATACCGGTATAACACCTGAAACCTGATCAATATAGGTTCGTTGCTCTAGATTATGGACGATGGGAGTCTTAGCTTTTCCTCAAGCATGAAAAGTAATTGTTGCAACTAGGATCAATCCTGCCCGAGCCAAGGTACCGAACATACTTAGAAAATGAGCTAAAGTCTCCTAAAGTCTAGGGGTATCAACAAGTGACTGCTCCCCAACAAGAGCTACTAGTGAATCCTTGGTCGCGACTCTAGCACGACCCCTCACTACAGCATGTGATCCTCACCTGCCTCGGCCTCTGCCCCGTCCTCTAGTAACACCTGCACTAGGATAATATCATCGGTAGCTGAAGCTCGTGTCCTCACCATCTATGAGAGAATATGAAGATAAAGGCTCAGATTTCAAATCAATAAATTTGCACGATAAGGAATGAAAAAGGTGGAATTTCCTAATAGTTCCATAGCCTCTCGAGGATAAGTACAACCATCTTCGTACATATCCACAAGAGCCCTTATACCAATTTGTCACGACCCAACATCACACGTTAAGGATAGTGATGACACTGACACCTAGTTCCTAAGACTAAGTAAGACTAACACGTAATGAAATCAACCGGAATATCAACTAAAATAGCAGTAAAATTGAGGAATGTCATAATACAACCAACATCGGAAAGTAATACCATAAATCCCAAAAACCTAGTAATATTAAGTCACAAGCTCTATAAGAAGTACATAATAAGTCTCAAATGCATAACTATTTGGAATACGATAATATGGAAACAATAGAAGGT